>CANNZV010003270.1:0-68244 GCA_947561585.1 Caprella mutica
TGTACTATCATTGTTTGTAGCTACCTACAATCACATGCATTAAGTTTTATTAATAATATTTCTGGCAGCTCTTTGCATTTATGTCTTCTAAGTTTTCGCTCTCGTAAATGTACATTAGTCTTCCCTTGAAAATATATTTCATAGAAAACGCCTACTTATCTCCCAGCTCATAGAAAATTGTACCTATTTGCTGGTAAATTGATGTATTTATGATTCACTTGAATATTAACTAATCAGCGGAACTTGATATTGAGTTTTGTTTATTTTAATTGTATTTAGTAATGATTTAAAAAGTAAATATATTAACAAAGCATTAACAAAGAATCTTCTTCGTTTTCTTCCTCTATCTATGAGGTATAAATAAAGGAGGTCCTCACGTGCTTCGACCATCCTAATGAACAGTGAAATTGACGCTTGTAGAGTGGCTACAGCCGTAGCATTGGAATTCATATCAGTGGCTAGAGCCACGCGTCTGCAGCTGTATGGCTCGAGCAGTGTGGCTCTTGCCGCTTCAACTGCCGCATTGGAATCCCACCTTTAGAGCAGTACAGTCGTACAGAATTGAGCCTCTGGCCTAGAGCCGCTTCAGCAGTACGTCTGAAGAAGCTCCATTGGAAAGGGGTACATGGGATATATCGGATAGCAGTCCAAAAGGAGAGCCGAGTGAATCAAGCCGTTCCTCTCTAGCCTCTTCAGCCGCCGCATTGGAATTCGACAAGGTGGAGCAACTCTACAAACGTCACTTTGAAGTACTTTTTTCAATTGGTAATTATTTTATTAGAATTAAGTAATTTATTTAGTATTAATTAATTAATTTTTTAGTATTAATCTATATATTTAGTATTAATTATTTTTTTTTAGTATTAATTTATTCATTTTGTATAAATATATTTATTTGAATAAATTTATTTATTTTGTATAAATTTTTTTATTTTGTATAATTTTATTTATTAAGTATTAATTAATTAATTAATAAATGAATTAATATAAATTACTTTATTAATATTAGGTAATTAATTTATTAATATTAATTAATTTATTAATATTAATTGATTAATTTTGTTATAAATATAATTATTAATAATAATTCATTTAATACTTATTTATTTATTAATATTAATTCATTTATTAATGTTAATCAATTTATTAATATTAAATATTTATTAATATAAATTTATTTATTAATATTGACTGGAAACAGGAATCACACCTTAAGGTGTGATTCCAATGCGTCGACTGAAGCGGCAAGAGTCACGCGCTTCAATTGCCGCTCGGCTCTCCTTTTGGACTGCTATCCGATATATCCCATGTACCCCTTTCCAATGGAGCTTCTACAGCCGTATGGTCGAAGTGGCTCTAGGCAAGAGGCTCAAGCAACTATTGCTAGAGTCGCCTCAGGAGCAGTCCATCCGCTGCGGCTAGTAGTAATTTTTACAGCTCCCTTTAATATTTGGAGTGTAAATAAGTGAAGCGGGAAAACAGACAAAGTTTGCTGTTAATTTAGGTATCTTTGGTACTGTTTTCCATTCAATATTAATAAGTAAATTAATATATAATTAATATTAATAAATTGATTAACATTAATAAATGAATTAATATTAATAAATAAATAATAATTATTAAATGAATTATTATTAATAATTATAATATTAACAATTAATTAATTAATTAATGTTATTGAATGAATTAATATTAATAAATTAATTAATATTAATTCATTTATTAAAAAAATTATTTAATACTTAATAAAAAAATTTATACAAAATGAATAAATCTATACAAAATGAATAAATTTATACAAAATAAATAAATTTATACAAAATAAATAAATTTATATAAAATAAATAAATTTATACAAAATAAATAAATTTATACAAAATAAATAAATTTATACAAAATAAATAAATTTATACAAAATAAATTAATTAATACTAAAAAAAATAATTAATACTAATAAATAAATTAATACTAAAAAATTAATTAATTAATACTAAATAAATTAATTAATTCTAATAAAATAATTAGCAATTGAAAAAAGTACTTCAAAGTGACAGTTGTAGAGATGCGCGGCTCGATTCACTCGCCTCTCCTTTTGGACTGCTATCTGATATATCCCATGTACCCCTTTCCAATGGAGCTTTTACAGCCGCACGGCCGAAGTTGCTCTAGGCAAGAGGCTCGATCCGGTCCGACTGTACTGCTCTAAAGGTGTGATTCCAATGCGGCGGCTGAAGCGGCAAGAGCCATGCGTTTCAAGCCGCTCGGCTCTCTTTTTGGACTGCTATCCGATATATCCCATGTACCCCTTTCCAATGGAGATTTTACAGCCGTACGGCCGAAGTGGCTCTAGGCAAGAGGCTCAAGCAACTAAGGATAGAGTCGCCCAAGGAGCAGTCCATCCGCTGCAGCTAAGAGTAATTTTTACAGCTCCCTTTGATATTTTGAGGGTAAATGAGTGAAACGTGATAACAGACAAAGTTTGCTGTTAATTCAGGTATCTTTGGAACTGTTTCCATTCACTATTAATAAATAAATTAATATTAATAAATAATTAATATTAATAAATTGATTAACATTAATAAATGAATTAATATTAATAAATAAATTATTATTATTAAATGAATTATTATTAATAATTATATTAATAACAATTAATTAATTAATTAATGTTATTAAATTAATTAATATTAATTCATTTATTAATAAATTATTTAATACTTAATAAATAAATTTAAACAAAATAAATAAATTTATACAAAATAGATAAATTTATACAAAATAAATAAATTAATATTAAAAAATAATTAATTCTAATTAATAAATTAATACTAAAAAATTAATTAAATAATACTAAAAAATTAATTAAATAATACTAAAAAATTAATTAAATAATACTAAATAAATTACTTAATTCTAATAAAATAATTAGCAATTCAAAAAAGTACTTCAAAGTGACGGTTGTAGAGCTGCTCCACCTTGTCGAATTCCAATGCGGCGGCTGCAGCTGCTAGAGATGCGCGGCTCGATACACGCGGCTCTCGTTTTTGACTGCTATCCGATATATCCCATGTACCCCTTTCCAATGGAGCTTCTACAGCCGTACGGCGGAAGCGGCTCTAGGCCAGAGGCTCGATCCTGTACGGCTGGACTGCTCTTGGAGCAGTCCAGCCGCCACAGCCTTGCGGCTAGTTGTAATTTTTGCAGTTATCTTTTAATATTTGGAAGGCAAATAAGTAAAATGTGATAACTGACAAAGTTGGCTGTTGATTAAATATGAGTAGAATGTCATCCATCACACTGCTATTTTCCCTCCATTTTTCTACTATAGTGTATTTTCCCGTTTAAAACAACGGGTTTTCAATAGTTTAATCCGATAGAAGTGTACTTTTTCCATTAAAATAAAAAATAAATCATCACTCTATATACTAATACAGAGTGTGTCTTTGTCTGTTGGTTGGTTGCAAGAAAAATGTCACGCTGTAACATTTAATGTATAGAAAATATAAATTACATATATGTTTCGAACACAAAATTTTCTGACAAACATTACATACATTTTTATACAGTAAATTTTTAGATAGATTTTTTAACAAATATTCTTTAACAAAATTAATATTCGTTAACAATTTTTAAACATATTTTTTTAAATATATTTTTTATCATTCAGATTTTAAAATATATTCTTTAGATATATTCTTTATTTATTTTATATAATATTCTACATACACTTTTTCAATAATCATTTTTTTAACAGAATTATTTTATATAATGTTTTTTTTTACATATATATTGTTTTATGCATAAATTTCTTTATTCACATTTTTTCTAAATAAATATTTTCTTACACATAATTTTTCTACGTACATTTTTTTTAAGTATATTTTCTAGATATATATATTTTTATTGATAATCCATTAATTTTAATGAGAATTACACTAGTATCAATATAATCCCGTGTATCAGGTCACATTTTTTATGTTAAAGATGATAATTATCTAATACTAGTGTAATTGCCATAAAAATAGTGGGTTATCGATAGTAAAAAATATATTAATAATTTGAGAAAAATATATACCTTAAATAATTATGTTAAAAAAAAATGTTTGGTAAAAAAGTGTATGTAGAATATTATATAAAATAAAGAAAATATATCTGAAGAATAAATTTAAAAAACTGATTATAAAAAAATATACCTATACTTAAAAAAAAATTGTTAACGAATATTAATTTTGTTAAAGAATATTTGTTAAAAACTGTATCAAAAAATATTTCTGTATAAAATGAATGTAATTTTTGTCAAAAAATATTTGTGTTCGAAACATATATGTAATTAATTTTCTATGCATTAAATGTTAAAGCGTGACATTTTTCTTGCAACCAACCAACAGACAAAAACACACTGTGTATTAGTATATAGGGTGATTTCTTATATGTGAAGTGAAACGGTCCGATATTTCGTAACTCACCCTATTTAATTAATAGGTTATTAATAGATTATTATTCACTTACATCAAAATATTTGAGTAATTCATATTTGAAATACAACTTTGAGCTTTTCATAGGCATAAACAATATATAAATTTCTTATCATTCATCTTCAAATTCCTATATAATAAATAAATAAATATACACAAAACGAGAATTATCAGAAAAGAATATTCGCTCTCAATTTAGCTATTTTAATTAAATTCTAGAGCGAAAATGATAACCAAAGCAGCGTCGCGTTGGCCAGAGTGCTAGTCTATTAAATTGAGCCAGACAAAGGTTCCACATCTCACCTCAAAAAACAAAAGTCTAGACCTCAACCTTGATGTAAGTTATTTCAGATACCTAATAAATAGTAATAATCAAGACAGATCAAAACTAACCGTATTTTCTTTGTCATTTCCCATTGCTTAATTACTTTATTAATGTATTTCACTCAATACCTAGGTAGGTAAATTGTTTTAACACAGTAGATATAGCTTCAATTAATTTTGATTATAGTTTGTACTATCATTGTTTGTACCTACAATCACATGCATTAAGCTTCATTAATAACATTTCTGTCTGTCAGCTCTTTGCATTTATGTCTTATGCATTTATGTCTTTCGCTCTCGTAAATGTACATTAGTCTTCCTTTCAAAATATATTTCATAGAAAACGCCTAATTATCTCCCAGCTCATAGAAAATTGTACTTATTTGCTGGTAGACTGATGTATTTATGACGCACTTGAATATTAACTAATCAACAGAACTTGATATTGAGTTTTGTTTATTTTAATTGTATTTAGTAATGATTTAAAAAGTAAATATATTAAGAAAGCATTAACAAAGAATCTTCTTCGTTTTCTTCCTCTATCTATGAGGTATAAAAGAAGGAAGTCCTCTCGTGCTTCTGCCATCTTATGAACAGTGAAACTGACGCTTGTAGAGTGGCTACAGCCGTAGCATTGGAATTCATATCAGTGGCTAGAGCCACGCGTCTGCAGCCGTATGGCTCGAGCAGTGTGGCTCTTGCCGCTTCAGCCGCCGCATTGGAATCCCACCTTAAGAGCAGTCCAGCCGCCACAGCCTTGCGGCTAGTAGTAATTTTTGCAGCTATCTTTTAATATTTGGAAGGCAAATAAGTAAAATGTGATAACTGACAAAGTTGGCTGTTGATTAAATATGAGTAGAAGGTCATCCATCACACTGCTATTTTCCCTCCATTTTTCTACTATAGTGTATTTTCCCGTTTAAAATAACGGGTTTTCAATAGTATAATCCGATAGAAGTGTACCTTTCCATTAAAATAAAAAATAAATCATCACCCTATATACTATATATACTCAGTGTGTCTTTGTCTGTTGGTTGGTTGCAAGAAAAATGTCACGTTTTAACTTTTAATGTATATTAAATGAATTACATATATGTTTCGAACACAAATATTCTCTGACACAAATTTTTCTGACACAAATTTTTTTGACACAAATTACATACATTTTTATACAGAAATTTTTAGATACATTTTTTAACAAATATTCTTTAACAAAAAAAATATTCGTTAACAATTTTTTAAACATATTTTTAAATATATTTTCTATAATTCAAATTTTAAATATATTCTTTAGATATATTTTTTATTTATTTTATATAATATTCTACATACATTTTTCAACAAACATTTTTTTAACATAATTATTTTACATGATTTTTTTTACACATATATTGTCCTATGCATAAATTTCTTTATTCACATTTTTTCTAAATAAATATTTTCTTACACATAATTCTTCTACGTACATTTTTTAAAGTATATTTTCTAGATATATATATATATTTTTATTGATAATCTATTAATTTGAATGGGAATTACACTAGTATCAATATACCCGGGCAAGAAGGTTTTATGCCTGGGATATTCCCTTAATATCTACAATATTCCCTCCTAATCTGCACTCACAGTTTGATGATGAAGGGATATTCTTGTAACAATAATATTGGATAGTATTCAAATTCTTATACGGGGGAATATTCCAGGAATATTGGAGAGTTACAGTATTCGGTCAGATATCATCCTATGATATTCAGGGAATATCATATTTCTATAGTATTCCATGCGAAACAAATTGGAATATTCTTGGAATATATATTTTTGATAGTATTCCATTCTGAATATCCCATAAATGTCCCAAGAATTATCAAGCTAGTTACGTATAATAGTATTCCCAAAAATAAAACGAAGGAATATCCCTGGAACATTTGGGATCTACAGTATTCTTAGTGAAACAATGACGGAATGTAACAGGAATCGAATGAAAAATTTTACTTCCTAAGAAATACTTTTGAATATCCCTGGAATTATTTCAATATTTTTGATAAGGAATATATCCCATTGGGTAATATGAAGGAATGTTCCTGGAAGATGGGAAATTTAAAGCATGTATTTCAAACAACAAAGGAATGTCAATGGAATCGAACGATGAATTTTTCTATTTCCTTAGAATTTGGTTGTCTAATTTGAAAACTAAGAAACGTGAGCTTGTGAGATGAACTGTTGTAATTTGGATTTCATATGTTCCCTTCTAATTTTTATCATCTATACAATTTTTAACGCTACTTGTAGTTTTAGAGGGTAGCGCAAGAGTTAAGCTCTTCAACTATGAGGTGTTAGATTTCCGTGTTAGGTATGTGCTTCCATTCATACAAAACTCCTTCACAGAGCTTTTCTGCATCCACGAGCATTGTCACTGACTTCTGATGAGACTTCTTCTAAAATTCACTTTCCTTTCTGGTTGCTTCTTCCAGTCTCTTGTATTTCAAAACGTCATCGATATGGCATTTTGTTCTTAAGCAGATACTAAACTACCAAGTGAATTAAAAATATCGATCTAAATGAATAGAGTTTCGGATGAGCAAATTAAATGCAGGCTCCCTATTAGAAATTAGTAGTACCTACAAAAATTACTTATTTCGTTTTTATGAAATCCGAAACTAGTAAAAGTTGCGAATCAGGTAGCCAAAATAATTTTTATCCAATTTAGTTTTCGCCTTGCAGCAGTGCAGTTCAGACGTAATTGACGGGCTATAAGAGACAGTAGTTAAGTTAGTGTCAATTCAAGAAAAAAAGAGGTTAGTATTGTTATTGCAAATGTTTAACGAAAGTACACCATTGTTTATATTTTATCAACAGCATTTATCACTCAACTGTTTCAATTTTATTTTAAAGTTAACTATTGATATGTGGTGATAACGGAATAAAAGTAGGGTCAAGTAGGTAAATTGCGGTACAATTACTAACTGCGGCCCCTAACAACACATCATAGCTTCAAAACACACGTTAAAAACTTAGATTAATAAATTATAGCATGCACTGCGTTTCTTTTGATAACTATGCAACATTTTCGGTTCAGAATGTTTTTAGACTCTCTTGAGAGGGCCGTAATTAAAAATTAAAGTGCCGTAATTTACCTGCGTGACCCTACTTACCCTAGCTATACTTACTGTACTATTTTAGTTTGTAGGCCTATAACTATTCAATGTATACTTAGTTTATACCTCGATTGTAAATGGATTCCCTATGTTAATTTATATTATGAAATGTTTATTAATATTTAGCTATAACCTATGTTAAACAATACATATTCTCTAGCCTCTGTAAGTGAAATATAAAATTTCATTAAATTATTTTTCTTCCTTTTACTGACTAGAGTTTAAAAGTAAAATTTTAAAAGTACCAATAATGATTTTCAGTGTTAATAATATTCATAGTAGCTTTTTTTCGTTCATGAGCACATTCTTGTTTTACTTATATTTGATTTTTTTACTCTTTTGACCCATATTGTTTCTCAAAACCTTTTTTCTTATCTAAATCTGTATTCCCTTTAAGATCTACTTTTTCATCTTTCAAAATTTGAAAGAATAATTTCACTTAGGTTTTTATTTAATTTATGGATTAACTAATTGAATACAGGTTATTGATAAATGATGACTAATTATTTTATTTCTTCGTAGGTACCTCTGTGGTTGGCTAAGAAGTTACAAATCTAGAGACATGTCCTCTTCATTTCATTGTGTGTACTATATAGTATGAAGCGCGTGCTCTAAAACTATAGCTGCACTGACACCACTATATTCACCTCATAAGTTTATAGTAGAGAATATGAAGGAATTTAAGATTAATGACAAAATTAATTGCTTGATTAAATATATTTGCTCCACGTTAAGTAAAGAACCAAATACAAAAGACTTTGTACTATATAGTTGTCACACCGGAAAGTGGCACATGTAAGCTACGTTACCACCAATCGATTGCAGTGGTCAATAATTTTGCAAAAAGAGACGATAGCACTGTTGAGTGTTGACTGCATTAACAGATGGAAGAGGAAAATGAGAAGGTGATAGGAAATGAAACCTGTGAGACTTTCTTAATAAAAATTGAAAACTTTGCCAGTGAAAAAAAAAACCTTAGCGCTAAAGAATAAGTGAGAAATATCGAGTGAAAATTACTGACAGCTAAATAGATTGAGCCTCTATAACATGTAAAAAAGTTGCACACGAATTAATTTATGTTTAATTAATTTAAGCCCTTTTTAAATCATGTGCTATTTGATATTTTAATAAAATGATTGACGTATGTTTAGTTTCTTTCATTCCATACTAGTATAAACGGGCAATAGTGGAAATGCCTAGATTTAAATAATGTGTTCTGTAATTGAAGTTTTAATATTCGTAGATTTTTTATACGAAGTTATTTGTTCACGGTAAACTTCTTGGTGTGTAGCCATGTGACAATTAAGTTATGCACTCAAGTAATTAGTGTTACACGGCCACTTGTAGTCTCAGTTATTTAATTTCACTTATTCCCTCCTTTTGAATTACTTATTCCATTGATATTCCTTCATCGTGACCTTCTCTTCTGGATGTTTTATTCCATTGTTATTCCTTCAATATTCCTTCTTCCTTTGGATGACCTATTCCATGGGTAATCCCTAAATATTCCCTCTTCCCTTGGATGACTTACTCCATAGGTATTCCTTCAATATTCCCTCTTCCTTTAGTTGTCTTATTCCATAGGTATTCCTTCAATATTCCCTCTTACTTTAGATGTATCATTCCATAGGTATTCCTTCAATATTCCCTCTTCCTTTAGATGTCTCATTCCATAAGTATTCCTTCAATATTCCCTCTTACTTTGGATGTCTCATTCCATAGGTATTCCTTCAATATTCCCTCTTCCTTTAGATGTCTCATTCCATAAGTATTCCTTCAATATTCCCTCTTACTTTGGATGTCTTATTCCATTGGCATTCCTTCATTATTCCATTGAACTTCGTATCCGTGATTCCCTAGATTTTCCCTTGTGATTTATGGGACTATTCCATAAAAGTGTCAAAAAATTGCATTCCCTGAATATCAAAGAATGATCATCATGGAATATACCTTGGGAATATTCCGAGAAGGTTTTGGGAATATCCATTTTTTGCGCGGGTAATCCCGTGTATCAGGTCACATTTTTTCATGTTAAAAATGATAATTATCTAATACTAGTGTATTGCCATTAAATATAGTGGGTTATCAATAGTAAAAAATATATAAATAAATTGAAAAATATATATACCTAGAATAATTATGTTAAAAAAAATGTTTGGTAAAAAAGTGTATATAGAATATTATATAAAATACAAAAATATATATCTGAAGAATAAACTAAAAAAACTGATTATAAAAAAATATACCTACTTAAAGAATAAGTTTAAAAAATTTGTTAACGAATATTAATTTTATTAACGAATATTAATTTTATTAACGAATATTAATTTTATTAACGAATATTAATTTTATTAACGAATATTAATTTTGTTAAAGAATATTTGTTAGAAATTGCATCTAAAAATATTTCTGATAAAATGTATGTAATTTTTGTCAAAAAATCTGTGTCAGAGAATATTTGTGTTCGAAACATATATGTAATTCATTTTCTATACATTAAATGTTAAAGCGTGACATTTTTCTTGCAACCAACCAACAGACAAAGACACACTGTGTATTAGTATATAGGGTGACATCTTATATGTGAAACTCTCCGATATTTCGTAACGGACCCTATTTATTTCGCATAATTAATAGATTATTATTCACTTACGTCAAAATATTTGAGTAATTTTATTTGTAATACAACTTTGAGCTTTCCATAGGCATAAACAATATATAAGTTTCCTATCATTCATCTTTAAATTCCTATAAAATAAATAAATAAATAATCACAAGACGAAAATTATCAGAAAAGAATATTCGTTCTCAATTTAGCTATTCTAATTAATTCTAGAGCGAAAATCATAACCAGAGCAGTGTCATGTTGGCCTGAGTCATGGAAGTGGCCAGAGTGCTAGTTTATTAAATTGAGCCAGACATAGGTGTTACATTCGTTCCACATCTCACCTCAAAAAACAAAAGTCTAGACCTCAACCTTGAAGTAAGTTATTTCAGATACCTATTAAATAGTAATAATCAAGATAGATCGAAACTAACCGTATTTGCTTTGTCATTTCCCATTGCATAATTACTTAATTAATGTATTTCACTCAATACCTAAATGGGTAAAAAAAATTTAACACAGTAGATATAGCTTCAAGTAATTTTGATTATAGTTTGTACCTACAATCATATGCATTGAGTTTTATTAATAATATTTCTGTCAGCTCTTTGCATTTATGTATTTTAAGTTTTCGCTCTCGTAAATGTACATTAGTCCTTAGAAAATATATTTCATAAAAAACGCCTACATATCTCCCAGCTCATAGAAAATTGTACCTATTTGCTGGTAAGCTGATGTATTTATGATGCACTTGATTATTAACTAATCAGCGGAACTCGATATTGAGTTTTGTTTATTTTAATTGTATTTAGTAATGATTTAAAAAGTAAATGTATTAACAAAGCATTAACAAAGAATCTTTTTCGTTTTCTTCCTCTATGAGGTATAAATATGATGGCTTCTGCCATCATAAGAACAGTGAAGTTGACTCTTGTAGAGCGGCTACAGCCGTAGCATTGGAATTCATATCAGTGGCTAGAGCCACGCGTCTGCAGCCGTATGGCTCGAGCAGTGTGGCTCTTGCCGCTTCAACCGCCGCATTGGAATCCCACCTTTAAGAAGTGCCTCAGACTTCTCCCCTTTCACACTCCAAGTCAGTACAGGGGCATTGACTTTTCTTCCACTAGTCAGTATTGTTGAGGGGAGAGGTCAATTCGAAAGCCAGAGACTTGTTGTAGTTCTATTTGGAGACTGCACAACAGTAGGTGTACTAAAAAGAAGGAAAAAGTTTAATGAGCTAAAAACCTACGTAAATGACATAACAGATTTATATACAATTCGATTTTACAACTTTATTAAACACAAGGTAAAATATCTCTATATTAAAAAAACACAATTTACACTATTCAAACTTTTGGTAAATATGTATTTAAATATACATCAATTGAGGCACTGTGTAGTGTGTACTACACTATTCCTGCCGACACAAAATTAAACATGATAAGGATAATAAGTAAAAACCTAGCTGTCGAAATATAGTTGGCACTCATCGAGTCATACCTGACTAGTGATTACGACCCAAACACCGGTCACTACCCTCTCCTCTCAAACATTGGTAGCCATCAAATCAGACGATAGCACTCAACATTAGAGTTGACAATTTAAATAACTTCAAGCTAACAATTAACCTGATACGACCTGAAACATACAATATCATCAAATAATAAAAGACCGGGTGAATACAACTAATGTAAACAAAAATGATTCACCCCGTCTCTCAGCCGAACACACCCTACTCTGACTATTTAAAATAACAAACTGAACACAGATCATTGAATATAGAAGATATCCCACTACAGTATTTTCAATTTTCTAGCGACACTTGGCATCGGAGGAGTGCGTAACGTGACGTATCCTTGGAGTTGTCTACGATTGATATATTATTTTGTTTTAATTATTCAAAAAACGACAAAAAGAGAATAGTATTGAATTTAAATATGCTATTTAAAATCAAAACATTAATTTATGATATTGAACTGATAATAAAATTATGCATTTATAAACAATATAATTATTTCTTTTCTGTACATGTTTTGTACGTGTGTGTGTGTTCAGTACGAATTTGAAGCGTTGGTTTATTCACAGATCATTGAATATAGAAGATGTCCCACTCCTACGTGGACGCTAGTGGCCAAATAATTATTTAAGTGAGAGCGTATCAGCCAATCAGAGAGAGGCGTAACGTGACGTCACATATTACAAACGTACGCACAAACTAATATAAGTATATATATAACGGTCAGAGCTACATTTTCTTTTACTTCCTATAAGCAGATATGGAAGTTTTAATTTTCAGGAAAATAGGGTAATTAAAGTCGTATATATTTTAATGTATATTTATTATGGAATAGAAAACAAGAATCGAAGTCGAAACTGAAATATTTCGAGCAATCTGAAGAGTGTCTTATTAACTGTTCAGTCTCAACGCCATTGTGCAAGCCTTTAGCCACAGATTGTTATCATATTTTCTGAATAAAAACAACTTGTACCCATCTTTAGATGTATTATCACAAAAGAAAAATGAACATTTTCACGCATTGCTTATTTTTCACCAGTTAATTTTGATGAAAGATAAGAAAATTATTGAATTAGGCAGAAAATACAGCGCACACCCTCCGCTCCTGATATTGCATCAAGGAAGTATTGCATCAGAAATAAACCAATGCTTCAAATTCGTACTGAACACACACACGTACAAAACATGTACAGAAAAGAAATAATTATATCGTTTATAAATGCATGATTTTATTATCAGTTCAATATCATAAATAAATGTTTTGATTTTAAATAGCATATTTAAATTCAATACTATTCTCTTTTTGTCGTTTTTTGAATAATTAAAACAAAATAATATATCAATCGTAGACAACTTCAAGGATACGTCACGTTACGCACTCCTCCGATGCCAAGTGTCGCTAGAAAATTGAAAATACTGTAGTGGGATCCCAGCTAACCAAAAGCTGTTTGTCCCACGTCTTAAGACGTCTGATACCCCTCGCTATAGAGGGATTTAAGACGTGGGGCGGGGGACATCAGACGTCTTGCAGACGTCTAACCCTCTTCATTTGCACAGGGGTCCCCCTCTGCAAGACGTCTTGTCCCCCTCTGACAGAGGGGGACATCCACCTGTCCCACGTCTTACCCCACTCCGTTTTCAAGACGTGGGACAGAGTGTGGATGTCCCTCGCTATAGAGGGATTCAAGACGTGGGACAGAGTGCGGATGTCCCTCGCTATAGAGGGAAGAGGGAAATAAGACGTGGGACCCACGTGGGATAGAGTGAGTATTCAAGACGTGGGACAGAGTGGGAATATCCCCCTCTGCAAGACGTGGGACAGAGTGTGGATGTCCCCCTCTGCAAGACGTGGGACAGAGTGCGGATGTCCCCCTCTGCAAGACGTGGGACAGAGTGCGGATGTCCCCCTCTGCAAGACGTGGGACAGAGTGCGGATGTCCCCCTCTGCAAGACGTGGGACAGAGTGTGGATGTCCCCCTCTGCAAGGGGGACATATCTCTCTTTTGGCTCAAACTACTTCGGTTAATTGGGGTATATAAATATGTATAAGAAATAAAAAAAGATCATACTAATTATTATTGCAATTTTTAACCATATTGCATATAGTGTATATGTACATTTGGCTGTATATCATTTATTTAAATATTACATATTGTTATATACAAATTAAATGGGAAGAAATGGAGAAAGAATTGTAGTGGTTATCTCGGGAATCGAACTCAGGACACTAGTGTGATGTACTATTGAAGCCTGCGTCGAGCTACCTCTCAGCCATCCTGGACAGGGTAGAAGTAGTATTAAAATGATCTTTATCCAACTTGATAACTTGCGTGCTTCTTAAAATTATTTTAAATAAATATAATTTAATATTCTACATTTTGGTATCTTTTATTTTTTAATGTAAATGATAAGAATGTGTATAAAGTTATTTATTAATATTTGTAATGATAATGTTAATTAATGTTATTAACTACCTAATTACCTTTAACTGTTAATTAATATTACCTATAGTTACCTTCTGGTGATATCACTACCTTATACCTATCTAGTTACTTACTAGAGTTTATTTATAACTACCTAGTAACCTACAAGTGATAACCACCAATCTGAACCTACTGGTGGTTATCACTACTTGCCTATTACGTAGTATTTATCAGTACCTACTTAGTTACCTACATTACTGTTTGTCAATACCTACCTAATTACCTACTGGTGTTTATCAATGCCTACCTAGTTGCCTACATCTGCTTATCAATACCTAATTAGTTACCTTCTTGTGTTTAACATTGCCTACCTAGTGGCCTACAACTGTATATAAAAACCAATATAGGTCCTAGTTAAATACTAGATATTCATCAATACCTACCTAGTTACCTACAACTGTTTGTCAATGCCTACCTAGTTATCTACTAGTGTTTATCAATGCTTATCTAGTTACCTATAACTGTTTGACAATACCTACCTAGATACCTACCAGTACCAATACCTACCTAGCTAGTATACCTACTAGGTAGTTTTCATCAATCCGTACCTACTTACCTACTACCTAGTATTATTCATCAATGCCTACCTAGATAGTAGATACCTACATCTGTTTATGAATACCTACCTAGTTATGATACGTAAATAAAGCTTGAGATAGATATACCTTTTTGGTATAACTTTTTCCCGCGTAAAACAGACGAGGGACAGAGAGGGACATCCCGCGTGGGACAGAGAGGGATATCCCGCGTGGGACAGAGAGGGACATCCCACGTGGGACAGAGAGGGACATCCCGCGTACTTTTTCCCGCGTAAAACAGACGAGGGACAGAGAGGGACATCCCGCGTGGGACAGAGAGGGACATCCCGCGTGGGACAGAGAGGGATATCCCACGTGGGACAGAGAGGGACATCCCGCGTGAGACAGAGAGGGACATCCTGCGTGGGACAGAGAGGGACATCCCACGTGGGACAGACGTGGGACAGAGAGGGATATCCCGCGTGGGACAGAGAGGGACATCCCGCGTGGGAAAGACGTGGTATGTGAGTGGGATTTAAGACGTGGGACAGACGAGGGACATCCCGCTTGTGTAAGACGTGGGACGTGAGTGGGATTTCAGACGTTGGAAAGACTTGGGATTTCAGACGTCTGGAGACGTCTGAAATCCCCTGTCCCTCGCTAGCGAGGGATGTCCCCCTCTGTCCCGTGCGGGACAGAGAGGATATGGTTAGCTGGGATCTGTTGCCTAAATATTCATCAATTAATCTTCTTACATCAGTTAAATGTCCATAGATGAGAAAATTATTGAGCAAAATGATCAGATACCTAAAGTATTTTGAAGAATAATGTGTAAGTTAACATCAGCTGTTGTGCTAACGAGAATCGTTACTCAACTTACTCAGTCAGGTCTGAGAGCGACGCACACACGTGTACTCTCCCTCGTCTCTAAATCTACACTAGAAGCTAACACGATTGTAACGGCTTCCATGGGCTATGCTAGCCGCCTGACTAGCGTCCACGTAGGAGTGGGACATCTTCTATATTCAACTGAAGCAAACGGCTGAATGTCAGTTCATAGAATAGGGGAATCACCCTATTCTATAAACTGTGGGCTGAATCATCGCTAGAATAGGGTAACACATAAGAAGGCTCAATAAGTGAATGCAGCGCCATCTAGTAAAGAGGAATTCAATAAATAAATACAAATTAAAACCGTGAAAACGCATTTTACAATTTATAAAGGGTTCGTTGTAGCGATCTGCAGTGTGTTAGAACGAACAATTTTTGTTTTTTTGTTCAAAGATCGTCAACTGTAATTGCTTCACTTACCTGTAATCTAGTTTACGTGCACTTGTGAGAGTGTACTCATAGTAAACAGAATAGTATAGTACCCCAGTTACATGTATTATTCAAATTTATTCTAGGTAGGCTGTGACGTCATGTATGTAAACAAGAGGTCACGTCATAGTAAACAGAATTGCTGTGGGTCACGTGGAATAGAGAATTAAGATGGCGGCCAACGCGACCGATCTGACTAATGATCTAATTATCTTGAATAAATCGTCTTCTTCAAGACTAAAAATTTGTTACTATTTTGGTTGTAAAAAGACCAGTAGCAATTTCATCAACAGTCATTTTTTAATTTTCGTTCCTATGACAATAAAGATTGGATAATAGCATGCGGTAATGTGGAATTAAAAAAAAATATCACCGATTGTGCAAAATCGGCAAATTGCGCTGAACATATAGATTTAAAATATAATAACCAATTGTAGTGCTAATTCACGAAGATATTCATTCCTTTTTTAAAACAGATATGAAGGTTCCAGTTCACCCATCTGAAAAATAATGTGAACAACGCCATCTGGCGAAGAATCGTATAAGCTCAAGTTAACTAATAAATCCTCTAAATTCTCGGAAATAATTCGCATCATTACCTTATTATTGTTTAGCTATTATAATCTGTAAAAATATTCCATGTGAAAATGTGATAGTCTATTAATTGTGCAATAATAGAAATTTGCACAATAAAATATCAAACAGAAACAGACTTTTCAATATAATTGATCAAGTCTCCAAAATCGCACATACGCGGTCTATATAATTGTCAATTCACAGCATTGACAATTAAATTGCGCAATAGAATTGATCGTGTATGGGCACATTACACCAATATAATAATTTGTGCAAATCATCAATATCACGCATACACGGTCAATTCAGGGTAATGACAATGACAATGAAATTGGGCCGCTTTAAAGGAAAAGTACCCTAGTTAATAAATTTAGGAGATCTCAGGTGCAACGGTATCAACCATTCAGTTGAACTACGCTCATTAAGGGCTGATCCACACCATCGCTCCGGTCACGCTCCACTCTCGCTCCAGTCACGGTCCGGTCTCATCCTTGTGCATACACATGTTCGGTCCGGTCACGGTCCGCTCTCGCTCCCGTCCCTTCCGTATTATCTGATTTTGCAGTGATTATCATTGCACTCAATTGATGGTGAACAGGATGAGAAAAAACAAATAAGTAGATATTTTGAGTTCATCCTATGCTAAAGGACAGGAAATGCGAAGGATGTCTACTCGTTTTATCCTCATCTATAATAGATGACGAAACTAAATAATTGTTCTATTATTTTCGAATGACTATTGAAACTTTTGAAAAAATCTGTCTAAAATTGAATCTGATTTTAGAAAAGAAAACATGAAACACTGAAAACACAATCACTCCTAGAAAATACTGACTGCATATCTAAGAATCTAGACTTCTAGAGTCTAAGTCCTAAGGTATAAAAAGTATTATATATGTCACTCGACCGTTATTGCTTCATAATCTGTTGATCTATCGTTAGCACAGCCATTGACCGATAGCACAACCAACGATCGATTGCTGCACGTTCGAATGAAAAAAGAAAGTATTTAGTTTATCAATCTAAATGGTATATTTAATAAGGAAACCATCAACCGATTGTTGCGCGTTCGATTGATAGGAATTTCTATAATTTCTATATCTACATACATAATATTGTTACATTTCATATGGTAATCATCAATCGATTGATGGTTACTCTATGAAATATAATAATTTTTTTGTTTAAAAAGACAATATCTTTCCATTAAAATCAAGACAATTAAATGCATAAACTAAAAAATTCCGTATCATTCGAACGTGCAGAAATTGATTGATAGGTGCGCTATTAATCGATATACCTATGCGATAAAATTTGTCAATTAGATGCATAAGCTAAAGTAATCTTATCATTCGAACGCGCAACAATCGATTGATGGTTGCGCCATCGGTCGATGGCTGCAATAACGATTGATCAAGAGATTGCACAGTGAAATCGGTCGATATTTCATATCAGTCAAATGCGCGTGACATATATATGTATAGTAATATTCAAGAAAAAGCACGCAAATAATAAAATTGGACCGCGACTGGAGCGTTGCTAATACACACTGGCAGTGCCGCTCCGCTCACGGTCCGATCACGCTCCAGTCAAAATATCTTTGGATTGGATCGTGACCGGAGCGTGACCTGACCGGCACTGCCAGTGTGGATGCTCTACGTGAAATGCATTGAAGAATATTGGACCGGACCGTGACTGGAGCGTGAGCGGAGCGTGACCGGAGCGATGGTGTGGATCAACCCTAAAGGCCCGTTTACTCGCACTGAGATCGCAACAATTTATCAGATGATTGAGACAGGTCATGAGATGAGTCTACCACTTAAGGCCCGTTTACACGCTACGATAAATTGAAGCGATTTATCGTAATCATGGAAGTACTAGTAGATCGTAATGAAGAGGTTGTTGCAATTTATGTTGCAAGCCTGGGACGGGGAATCAAGGGTTGACTATGAGTTGCTTTGGGAGAGTGATGTCGGTGTGGATGGGGAGCAGGTTGATGTGGAGCAGGAGAGACACCTGGTGGGAATCCCAAGGGTGGGATCGGTTAGGGGGGTGCGAGGATGGATGGAGAGGATTGTCTTTGGTGCAGAAGAGGTAAAAAATTATGTTAAGAGAATGAAAAATGGCAAGAAGGGAGGAATAGATGGCATCAGATGTGAGATGTACAAGGCACTATGTGATGATGAATACTGTCTGAATGGAATAAGGGATGTCTACAATGGAGTTCTAGAAGATTGTGCAGTGGGAGAACGATGGAAGGTGTCTAAAACCTGCATGATTCCCAAGGTGAGGCAGCCAAGTGCGAAAGACCATAGGCCCATTGCATTGACAAGTGTTGGTTACAAGATTTTTATGGGTCTACTTGGAGATAGAATGACAGGACAGAAAATGAATAATGAGCAAGTTATAGCTATGCAGAGTGGTTTCACAAAAGGGAGGAGGATTGAGGAAAACCTATTTATACTTGCACAGATTGTTGAGGAGGTATACTGTGAGAAGAGGGAGCTGTTTGTCATTGCAGTAGATTTCTGTAAAGCATTTGACAGTGTGGACAGGGAGGCATTGGTCTGGGCTCTCAAGTTTTATCAGTGTGATCCGCGACTCATTAGTGTCATAGTTAAATTGTATGATGGGGACAAAACGAAAGTGTACAGAGAGGGTAGGGATATGGGAGAGGTGACTGTCAGTAACGGTATCAGGCAGGGATGTACGGGTTCCCCTCAGATATTTATAATGGTTATTAGCATGATAATAGAAGAGATCCTGAGTAGAAATATTGGGTATGTGAGTGGTTTCACCAGAGTCCCTGTCTTGTTCTATGCTGACGATGGACTGCTGCTTGCTAGAAGTATGAATGAAGCCAGGCAGATGATTGGTATGTTAGAGGTTATAAGTGCTGAATGTCACTTATAGTGTAATTGTAGCCTCATGCCAGAGGATTCTTATTGGGAAGGCCTACTGGAAGAATATAGTCCTTCCTAGTGTTCTGTACGCGAGTGAGGTTGTGCAAAGAATTGAAAATTGTGTGTGGAGGAGAATCTTGGGAGCTCCTGACTACACTCCTGTAGTGACACTGCAGGGGGAGGTGGGTTGTTCATCAGTGGAGGCCAGGGATAGAAAGATTAAGTTGTTAAAATTTGCAAAACATATGATGCAAACTGAAAATAGGATAGGTAGAAGATTTATTGAACGAATTAAGAATAATGTGGGTAGAGGCACTGGGTGGAGTAGGAGGATCGGTGAGTGTTTGGTGAGCCTGGGGTGGGGGTGGAATGATTTGGATGGTGGCGATTTTGGGGAGATTAGTTGGGTGGTGGAGAGTTGGGAGTTGTTGAGATGGAGAGAGGAGGTCAGGTCAAAAAGCTCTCTAAATGCATATAGAGTTAGGGTGACGTGGATAATGAGTACTCTTATCCACCGTTTTCTTTATTTTTTTATTCTGGATACAAACACTACTACGACGACGTAACCTGTCGAAGAACAAAATACAAGTCGATAAAATAGAGAATAATAGAAATTAAAATCTTAGACAAATCACAATACAAAATCAATAATATACAGTATGACTTATCCTTAGTTAATGTATTTCTTAGTATGGCAAACAATATAATAAATTAAATCACATTAAAATATGTATTCGATCATCTCAACAATACTGTCAGACTAACTAGGTACCACGAATATATGGCCAACTTAAAAATGCAATATACATCTTATAATATATATGAAACTAATATTTAATTAAGTAAATCTACTGCGCTACAATCAAAATAAATATATAATAGAAAAACTTACAATCTATGGCTGTTTACTGGGTTATTTGATATTCGTAATTAACACAACACCTCACAGGTTGAGGGTTAATGTATTACTAATTTCTGGTGGACGGTGGTTATCATTTTTCTAACGAAATATCATACAAAACCTACTTTTAATAACTACAAAACATATTGAAAAGGAAGTCTTAAACAGTATAATATTGGAAATAGCTATATTATCTTTTATTAAATGAGCAATGAGATTTTGAAATATATATATAATGTATTTGAATTACTGAAATTAATTTTGATTTTAATAACTGAAAACTTGAGGGCTTGTGGGAAAAGCAATTTTCTCACGACACTCCCCCCAAAAAATGAGGACTCTAAATGCTCACGAAGAGGAATCAGCATGCACAAGAAGGACAGTGTCCCGAACTGAACGTTCAATGAGTCTAGGATGCCCTTCTCTCTTAGCACTCAACTGAATAGTAACAGACCGAACAAGGTTATCACTACTCTTTTTTACTGCGATTATTCGTCCCATAGGTCATTCATTTCGTTTGGTTTGGCCCTTCACTAGAACGACATCTCCTATGTGAACTCGTTCATTGGACTTGATCCATTTAGACCTGCTCTGTAGACGAACCAAGTATAGTTGACGCCAGCGAGACCAAAATTGATCACAAAGGTAAACAACTCTCTTCCAACGTTTCTTGCCATAACTGAGCAGGTCAGCTTCAGTTAACGTATCCATAGTAGGTGGGTTAGGACTGTCTTGCATCGTGAGAATGTTTGATGGAGAGAGAGGTGCAGGATCATCGGGGTGATTTGACGTTTCCCACAATGGGGTGTTATTAATGATGCTAGCACATTCCTGGAGGTAGGTGTTGAGTTCGTCGCGAGAAAGGTTGTTTGAACGATTGGAGGCGAGCGTTGAATCGAGAAGACGCTTTATCGACCCGATCTGACGTTCCCATACACCTCCATAATTGCTTGCTGCTGGAGGATTGAGCTCCCACTCAATGCCATGCTTAATGGCATCTTCTTGAATCTTGGCAAGATCGAATAGTTGGTTTCTAGCACCAATCAGATTAGTTCCTTGGTCGCTGCGGATACGCTTACAAGTTCCTCTGACAGCATAGAAACGTCGCAGACCAAGCTGTAGACTAGAAGTGTCTAGGTAAGGAAGAAGTTCAATATGAACGGCCCGGCTCACCAGACACGTGATGAGAAGACCCCATACCTTCTTGGTTGCTTTGTTGCTACGTGTGGTTTGTCCGTCGTGGATGAGGTATGGTCCAAATAGATCTAGACCGACATTTGAAAAAGGTGGCGACTTATCCAATCTGTCTGATGGAAGATCAGCCATTCGTTGCTCTTGCAATGGGCCTCTGAGACGCCGACATTGTACGCATTCACTGATGAGTTTCTTCACCACAGAACTCCCTTTATGTACATGGAATCCAGATTGACGTATGCAACCCGTAGTCAAGTAACGTCCCTGATGTTTGACCTTCTCATGACAATCATACACACTCATCTTAGTAACAGGGTGTTTCGATGGTAACAATATTGGATTTTTCAATTCAGGTGGGAAATCGGAGTCGCGAAGACGACCACCTACACGCAGGATTTTATTACCTTCTACGACCGGAGACAAATTTAAGAGGGGGTTGCTCTTAGATAAGGGCCTCTTATCAACTATAAGATTGATTTCTGCTTGAAATTCACGTTGTGAACCTTTGATCAGGTGTGTTTCAGCCTCTTTTAGGCTCAAATTACATATAGAGCAATTGGTATTTTCCAAGGGACAAGTTTTGAGAAGATGAACGAATTTGAGGACATACGATAGAATGACACGAGCCCTAAACCATGAATTAGTTCGACTTGCAATGACATCTGCAATTGACCGAATATCTACATCGTTGCTTTTCGTGATAGCACACTTAATCTCGGGAAGGTCTAAGTCAACAACGGGAGATGATTCTTCTTCGGAGGGCATCTCCGACCTGAGAAAGACGGGACCACATAACCAGTCAGAATCTAGAAGAGATTGAATAGTTTGAGGTTGGGAAGCTATGTCTGCAACATTCTTTGATCCCTCAATGTGACGCCATTGAGATACTTTGGACTATTTTAGAATTTCATCGATACGATGGTAGACATAACGAGAGAATCGCTTCGTAGAATTTTGCAGATAGCCGAGAACGATTTTACTGTCGGTGTAAAATCTTAATTTGTGGATCTCTATAGCCAACTCCAAAAACACCTTTCTTACTGCCCTGGTAACCTCCAAAGCTGCGCAAAGTTCCAACCTTTGAATCGTCCCTGCAGCACGAGGAGCAACCTTAGAGTTAGCGAAGACAAAACTTACTGATATAGCGTTGTGAACATTGATTTGTCGCAAGTAAATCACTAATCCAATGGCAACATCTGAAGCATCGGCAAAACAATGAAGTTCATTGTGGACAGATTCTCCAAAATTTGGAGGTTTGTAGCACCGTCGTACGGACACCAAATTCGTTGTGTCCAAGGATTGCACCCAAGAAAACCATTCCGTTTGATACGTAGGAGGCAATGGGTCATCCCAACCACAGTCTTCTAGTTCCGGAGTGCTTTGATTTTTTGGTGGGATGATCCGGCGCAGAAATAACCTGCCTTTGAGGACGATTGGACAAACCAGTCCAATAGGATCATAACAAGCACTGGTTACACTAAGAAGTCCTCGTTTGGTGAAAGGACGAGAAGGAATTCGAGGACATTAGGATAGAGTGTCCTGAAGGGGAGACCAAGCCACTCCTAAAGTTTTGCTCAGAGGATCTTCAGAAATGAGATCATAAGAATCATGGATATCCGCGAGCTCACTCGCTGGGAAGGCATCCATAACTTCTTTGTGTGATGACATTATTTTACATAATCTAATATTGTATTTTCCCAATATAGCTCGGGCATCAGAAAGTACCTTTATCGCACTAGCAACTGTCTTTGTACTATACAAGGCATCGTCGACATAGAAATGATTGCTTATGAATTCACAAGCCTCAGCATCTTTATTTTGATCACAATAAAGAGTAGTGTATCTTAGCGCAAAATTAGCGATCGCAGGGGAGGGCTTGTTTCCAAAAATATGGACACGCGCACGATATGGAACAATTTATTTAGAGGCATCATTATCCTTAAACCAGAAAAATCTTAACAAATCTACTTGGCTAGGGTCAACATAAAAGGAATGAAACATCTTTTCAATGTCAGCGTTGATTGCAACTTCCTCTAATCTAAAACGCAATAGTACGCCAACGAGAGAATTGTTCAGGTCTGGGCCCTGCATTAAGGCATTGTTCAAGCTGACTCCGTCGAATACTGCGGAAGAGTCAAATACGAGTCTTGTTTTATTCTTCTGTTCGTTGTACACAGGAAAAATAGGTATGTAATAAGTAGACGAGGACGCATTTGTGGATGGAGTAATTGGTTCTACATGACCAGCAGTGAGGTATGAATCGAACACTTCTAGACTGCTTTTCAATTTCTCGGGAGACCGTCGCAAGCGATCTAGGGTGTTTTTCGTTCTGTGAAAAACTGTGCCACGATTGTCTGGCAGCTCAACGTCTTTCAGAGGTAGAGGGAGTTGGAGATTACCCTGCTCATTTACGACTATTTTATCTTCCATCAGTTTCGTAAATTTCAAATCTTCTTGTGATGGCCCTGGTAGATTGTCATCTGGGGATGTGGCAAATGGTGATTCTGCTAAAGAACTTTTCCTAACAGAATCAAACAAAATTTTAGCAGAAATGGACTCGTATGGACCGATGTCAACAGAAGTTTTGAAAACACTATGTTCGGTATTTGATTCCGACTCTGAATTGGGACAAGCCAGACCAACGAGTGAGTATCCAAGAGGAGTTTCATGTACAAACGGATAGTGATCCCCATGTTGCTTAGTTTTCATGAAATTTCCTGAGTCAGCGCCTACCAAAATCATTACCATTGCATCAGCATCAATTGGTGGGAAATGCTTGGCTAAATGACTTATATGTGAATGGGAAGCTACAACTGTTTGAGACCCCCCCCCCCCTGATCAAGGGGGTTTGGCAAAGTTGAGAGCGTAAGGAGTGGTGGTAATTGTAACCAATCAGAAGAATTGACTCCGCGAATGACCAAACCAGACACCAAGAAATTGATATCACAGGGGGTACGACTGGTAGTTGCCGTAGTCAAGGAATACTTAATACTAGGTGGATCTAAACCAAATACCTTAATGAATTCAGGATCACAAAATGATCTATCACTTTGTTCATCAATAATGCATAAACAACGAACAATTTTAGATGAGTTTGGCACAGATACTTCTACTAAAAGAGTTTTGGAACAAATTCTAGACTTAGAACTAGACCCACAAATGCGCGTACAGACGTTAGTCGATGCCAATGGAGTATTGTCTTTCTGTACTTGCATATCACGGGCGCTTGATTTATTATCGGAAACTTTGTCATTTGCTCTTTTGAAATGCATTGCGGTGTTATGTGGCATTTGACATTTAGCACATTTGATTTGGGACTTACTAGGGCAAGAGTTAGAAAAGTGTTTCCCAAAACATAGAAAACATAACTTATTCTTAACAACAAAATCTTTGCGTTCTTGAAATGGAAGGTTTGAGAAACTCTTACAATTATCTATAGTATGGCCTTTAAATTTATGATAAACACATGTTGGTGATTGAGTTTCTGAAGTTTCGTTCACTGTTAATAGGGCACGAGCATTGTAAGATGTTTTAGTATTAGATAAGAAGGAAGGATGACTAACTTCTTTTAAGTAGCGTTCAAAGAAATCAATAAACAAACTTAAATCGGGACAAAAACCTGTCTCTTCTTCGTGCCTGAAGTAACGTGACCTCCACTTCACTTGGAAATGTTCTGGGAGCTTCTCCCATACAGATTTCATGCCATGTCTTAGATTAAATACCGATAACTCAGGACAAGAAGGTATACTACTATTAATAATTTTACAAAGGTCTAAAAGATCTTCTAATTTATGAAATTGACTACTGCTTTTAATTGGAGCAGTGTCATTGATCTTACGAAACAGTCCTTCAGCTATGCGTTCCGCTGTCGCGAAACGTCTTTCAAGGTTTTTCCAGATGTCCCTCAAGGTGTAGTCTGGATCAGAAATCCCGGCCGACAGGAAGTGCTGCACCATGGAGTGAGGTCTGTCAGTTGTGTTAGCAAGAATCATGTGGATAGCATCCAGGCTATCCGGTTCAATTTCTTCGAAACGTCGTTGAAGGTTACTCCTCCAAGAGAGAAATTGCTGTGGATCTCCGTTGAATTTGGATGGGCCTCCGCGTAGGAGATCTTGCTTCATCATGTGTTTAGTGTAAGGATCCAGGCTGCTCTTTAGTGGAGGGACTAAATTTTGATAGAACGGAGCTGGTGTAGCCTGGAAGCTTGGATAGTTCTCGGGTGGTTCTCTGTGGTAATAGCGTTTGTAAGGCTGAGGTGGAGCCTCCTCCCTCCAATAACCTTTGGGTTTGTATTCAGTTGGTTGCTGTTTTTGATGCATATTTTGAAAATTTGAGGTACCACAGGGCTTATTGAAATCTTGGAATACTTTATAGCAACTATTACTCTTGGATGGAGAACAATTGATATTCTGGTGATGAATAGGGGCATTATAATTTGAATGAATTGCTTGTTGTTCTCTGGAGACAACCTGCGCAAGGTTATGAGCAGAAGTCCTGTGTGTCTCCTCCAGGGAACGGTCAACAGGAGAAGTCTGAGGACCAATATTTGGATTCAAAACTGGTTCTTGTCTTCTGGAGACAACCGATGAGTTATCTTGTCCAAGGATAACTGATGAATAAAGTTGTCTGTGGACCACTGGTGAGTTATTCAGTCTGGGAACAACTGATGAGTTAACTTGCGTTAGTTCATGATCCTGCAGAGGATTCAAATCAAGGCCACGATCATTAACTATAGTTTTATCCTCACAAGAGACGACTTTCTCACCATCAGGTGCGTTCCCAAGAGGCTGAACGTCTTCGTCCCGATGTTGGTGAGAAACCGCTTGCAAATATTCTTCAATAGGATGAGATGACATGACTGACATTGAACTTGCAACACCGACGCTGGAGACAGTTTCCAGATTCAAGTCTGCAAGAATGCTGTTTAAATCATCAATTGATTCTTTAGCTTCAATATAGACCATCTTGTGTCTACGATGTCTTACGATACGTGCTTCTTGAGTGTGACCATGTTGAGTTAGCCACTGAGATAGGTTTCTGCTACTTTCTTCGAATTTCAAAATGCAGACTTTCAAATGTTTGGCAGCTTCCAAAGCATAATCCTTGTCTGGTTGTAAATTGGCTGACGATGAGAGTAGGGCAGATTCTAGGTTAACTCAGGATGAGTGTTCATGTTCTTCTAACATGAGTTTTGATGGCTTAGGCTGACGCTTGTCAGCTGCATCTATATCACCAATATGCGACATAATGGCAATAAATCAGTTCTTGATAACCAAGGAGAAGCGTAGATTGTTACTGACGTGGATAATGAGTACTCTTATCCACCGTTTTCTTTATTTTTTTATTCTGGATACAAACACTACTACGACGACGTAACCTGTCGAAGAACAAAATACAAGTCGATAAAATAGAGAATAATAGAAATTAAAATCTTAGACAAATCACAATACAAAATCAATAATATACAGTATGACCTATCCTTAGTTAATGTATTTCTTAGTATGGCAAACAATATAATAAATTAAATCACATTAAATATGTATTCGATCATCTCAACAATACTGTTAGACTAACTAGGTACCACGAATATATGGCCAACTTAAAAATGCAATATACATCTTATAATATATATGAAACTAATATTTAATTAAGTAAATCTACTGCGCTACGATCAAAATAAATATATAATAGAAAAACTTACAATCTATGGCTGTTTACTGGGTTATTTGATATTCGTAATTAACACAACACCTCACAGGTTGAGGGTTAATGTATTACTAATTTCTGGTGGACGGTGGTTATCACAGTTTATAGAAGGGTAGTTAGGACAACGCTATAATATAAATTTCGGAGCTGTGAGGCAGTGACGTCATTCAAGATGGCGGATGTTTCTACCAATCATGGAGCTCAGACAACTGAGCGCCAAATTCTGAAACAAAAATGTAAACAAAGTGTGATGTAAACTTTGATAGATTGTCCGAAAAGCTAATCAACTTCATAATTCTTGATCAACTATTAATAAAATTATACAATATGATATATATTATTATTCTATAATGGTGCCTAGAATATAAATATGCAATTTTTAAACCGTAATTATAAAGACAAACAACCTAAGATACCTAGGTAATCATGCTAATGGACACTTGCCTAATAAGATCTTTCCAATTTCATCAACATGACTTCAAATTTTAATCTTAGATTACTGTATGTGTTGGAAATTTGAGAAAATTGAATGAAAAAGATAATAACTTAGGTTGCTACTACCTATTTGTGAACAATGAAAAGTGATTTCACTAGAATTTTGTCTCTAGACTCCACAGTCTCCACATACCTAGGAAGAATTTGAATAAGGAAGCATTTCCATCTGTTGGTGAGTACCTATTATAGCCTTATAGGTAAACTACTAAACTAGACGACATGGGCGTCGCCATCACCGGCATCACGTAGTGAGGCTAAGTGAGCAGTCGATTTAGCCTAGGGGCTAGCCAGCAAGGTCTAGGTAGCGACGCTACCTAGTCCTAATCGGCTGACCGCTGACGGTACCGTAGCGTCAGCGGTCAGCCGATTAGGTAGGTAAATTGCGGCACTCAAACCAACTGCAGCCACTAACCTCAGTACACTAAAATCTATGATGGCTTTGATTTTGAAGCACTCTGGAAATAAACAAAATCCCAAGTAAAATAGTATGTCTCATAAACTCACCATTTGTCTCTCCAGCTCTCTCCAAAATTCAACAAATTCTCTCCAAAATGATCAAATTTTCATAAATTCTCTCCAAAATAACATTGTAGCATAGGAGAAAAATAGATAAAACTCGCCATTTGCAATTGAAGGGCTCAACATAACTGTCACAAACTCGCCATTAAAATAGCGAGTTTGGACATGCTTTATTACTTGGACAAAATCTAGAACGCATTGAGTTTCAACTCAATATAAATTAGTTTAAGAATGTTTTTGAGAGTGAGACATTCTTAACACTAACAGATTACAGTGCCGCAATTAGAAATTAAAGGACCGCAATTAGAAATTAAAGGACCGCAATTTACCTGAAGGCTGTGTGACCCTATTGTCTAGCCAGTCTTTATTTCATGGTAAATTCCATTATTCCACCAACATGTCCAGATTCAAGATTGTATCATTGTACCTATATGATAGTAAATTCCAATGATTTGTCAACAGATTTTCAATTTCTCTAATAAATTTAGCTATTAATTCCTATATTACCATTAATTTTTGGAGAGGAAACTGGTAAAATGTTGGAGGACTAGACAAATTGATGAAAAATGTTAGCAGATATTTCTCAGATTTTTGAAAAAGTCAGATGAGTTCAGTGCACCAAATACAAAGTTACAAACTGGCAAGTGGCAACATGTTGATAAAAAAATTTCCCCTGTGAAAATAATATTCTGCTTTGTCAAAGTTTGTGGATTTTTAGCTATTTATTCCTATGTTACCATTAATTTTCCGCCTTTTCGGTGGATAAATTGGGAAAATGTTGGTGGATCGGCCAAATTAATGAAAATTTATGATGGATTTCTTCAGCTTTTTGAAAAAGTCAGTGGGATTTTGTGCACTAAATACAGACTGGGTCTAGCTAAATGAATTTTTCAATTTGAAGCCTATAGTATTTTGGTTGATATATTTGCACCATATGATCATACAAAGTACAAACCAGGTAATACAGTGTGTCCTTACTTACTAGCCAATATATTGGTGAGGCAGTCTGAAATGAATGTCTCTACAGACCCAGGATTTTCTTACAGAAAATGGGATTTAGGCACAGCAAATAACATGGAAACATAGGAATGAAATAGCCAAATATTTCTTGATTGCATGAATAATCCACAAATCCAGCTTCTGAGACTGGTTTGCAAGTTTGTGATTGTAAATTTGAGCCTCAAGTCCTTTAACATCCAAGTTATTTTATAAGGGTAGAAAGTTCTTTTTAGTTTTATCACTATTTATTTGTTTATTACTCATTTATTAGAACCTCATCAGTCTCAGACAACTTAGTAAATTGTAAAATTACTAATATTAGTATGTCTCTTAAACTCCAGTTATCCTCAAAGAAGCTTAATTTCCTCAAAATTCTTTCCTAAATAATATTGTAGCATAGCCAGACTGCAAAATATGGAACATTTTTCTAAGACTCTCTGCAACAAAATACAAATCTGAGGCTCTGAGCCCTATTTTATAAATTTCATATCTCTGCAGGAGATCTTGAATTAATTCCTATGTAACCATTAATTTAGCTGCGGGAGATTTTGAATTCATTCCTATGTAACCCATGTAATAAATAAAGCATCACCAAACTTGCCATTTTAATGGTGAGTTTATGACAGTTATTTTGATCTATGTATGCTACAATGTTATTTTGGAGAGAATTTATGATGCCTAATTTCATCATTTTGATAAATTAAAATTAAAGAGAAATTTAGTTTCTTTTGGAGAGATAAATGGAGAGTTTATGAGCCATACTATTTTTGTTGGAATGTAACCATTAATTTAGCATAATTTACCATTAAAATCCATCAGAATTGTCAATAAATTCGTTAATCGACCAATTTTTTTCTCTATTTAGCCACCAATTCACCAAAAACTTGATGAAATTTAGGAATAAATAGCTAGCTAGAAAATCACAAACGTTGCTAGAATATTATTATTTTCAAAGGGAGAAAAAATCCACCGATATGTCTGTGCTTTTATAATCTTACAGAGTTTAACTATTTTGTTTAATTTGTCAAATTAATTACTTCCTACTTTCAAACAGGAACTCCAGTCAGTAAGTCTAAATTCAGAAAATTATTTGATTCTGACCAAATTTCATCTGAGAAGAGCTGGTTGCTACCTCCCTCATTGGAAATTTTGAAGCAGCGCAAGAAGAAAATGACCATATGATGCATCTTCTGAACAACGTAAGTATATTACCATATAGCTTCATCTCATTATTGCTTTGATTGCACTGACTATTAGTAGGTGAAACAATTCATGAATTCACTAATTGCTCCTTATTAGTCTTTTTTATAGACTTTTTATGTAGTCTTTTTTGTAGACTTTTTATGTAGTCTTTTTCATAAATATTTGAAGCTAACAATTTATGGATGTTAAACTCTAACTGTAATTAATATTTTATGAAAATTTTCATAGGACCCCTCGCCTGAACTAGAATCGGAGGAAATGGGCTTTCTAGAAAGTGAAGTTAAAGCTGCCTGCAGTGACCTATTCACGGTCACCAATAACACCAGTTGGAGGCTTCTTCCATTCCATCGCATCTGAAAATGCTTGCAGCTACTTTTACAGAATAAAGTGTCATAAAAATTGAAAAATATCACAGCAAGAATCTCGAATCAAAACTGGCTGATTGTGAAACATGCAGCAGTATTTTAATCTCCCCTGATCTGAATATAGATTCATCCTAGGTATTAAAATATTGCTGCCCATCATTTATATCCTTATTAAGGAATTTCTTCTCATTTTTTCTTAAATAAGAACTGCTATTTTAGAATTTACTAAATAACTATCAGAATTGAAGTACAATTAATATTGTATGCTCCCTCAACTATGCTGTGATCAAATGAACAAATATTTAGTTAAGTTTTATGTCTTAGAACGTGGAATCAGAAGCTTAGACATGTAAATGAAAAGAATAAATTAATGATAATAACTAATAATTAAATTTGTCCATTAAGTTTCCAATGACCATTTGAAAGTATATTCATATAAGCGGGATAGTTTTAATTTTTCATTTTGATTGAATAGAGTTAACAATTAAAACTATTCTGCTTCAATGAATTTTAATTTTTTTTTTCTATTATTAATTTTGTTTCTGGATCACTGGACGATTCATTTTGCAGCTGAAAAATTATGCTTTAATCTATAAATTTTGAAATTGTATCCATTGTATCCTATTAAAATGGATACAATTTATTCTATATAGCGACATGAACTAGTTTAGTAGTTTCATTTTTTTTTCATGCTCATAAAAGTACTGTTATTATTAAAGTTATTTATGTGTGGAATGAATTATGTCTGTCATTGACCAGTAAATGGTTCAGACTTCAGTTACTATCAGCTTTTCATTTTCCTCTTCCATCCGTGAGTGAAGCCACCGGTGCTTGTTTCCCTTTTCATTACATTCCTTGGTAAGTGATGGAGTAGCTTTTCTTCATCCATGAGCATTGTCACTGAAAGTGGTAGGTGACTTTGTTCATTGAGCCACTTTCTTTTCTGACTGCTTCTTCCAGTCCCTTGTATTTAATTCACTCATTTTCCTGTTGGATATTTGTTCTAGGTAGCCAAAGGAGACCCTATAAACATCGGTCTGTCGTTTCGATAGAACAATCCATCGATTTGATATCCCAGAAATCGAATCGATATACGTTGTTTATAGGGGAGACTTAAATCAACCACTAAAATTCGAGTTTTTTTCCATTTTTTCAGACCTTAAATGAACTATAATACTATTGTATGATTATATTGTGTTTGTGATACAGCTCTTTTTTTAAATGATTGTTCCTATACTTTAAAGAATTCAAAATTTAGTAGAAAATAGTAATGGAAATGTCAGTTTTGTTGATTCGCAATAGTCTGTGGTAACCTGTGATAAGTTCTAAATATGGATTATAAATATTTATCTATTTAAAGCTGAAAGTTAAACCATAATAATATTCGGGGTATAAATGATCCATCCAATAAAATCTGTGAATATAATTACTATCCTTTAAAAATAATACCTAATTATATGTTTTTATATCAAGTTCAATATAGTCTATCCGTATGAATATAAATAATATTTCTAGCTTACATTTTTTAATATAACCATCTTACATGCATAGTAATCTAGTATCAGGCTCAATAAGCTGAAATTGCTTTTTAAAAAATTGGTTTCTAGTGCTGTAAGCTACTAACTAAAAATGCTTAAATAAGAGTTTATTATATGATCAGAGTGCTCTAAGTAACTTAATTTCACGTAATAATCTATAATGGTAATTAATAACCTCATTATGAAAAGAAAATAATCGAATTAACCAAATAATTAAATTTGTTCAAGTATGCTATTTTGATTTTTTAGCTAAGGCATCGCGCGACAAAAACAATACTTGGCAACTGCCTGTTACGTCACTGGGTCCATGCTATTTTCACCCGAATTTGTACCCGTAGACTTGTCCTAACTACCTTATTCTATGAACTGTGGTGGTTATCATTTTTCTAACGGAATATCATTCAAAACCTACTTTTAATAACTACAAAACATATTGAAAAGGAAGTCTTAAACAGTATAATATTGGAAATAGCTATATTATCTTTTATTAAATGAGCAATGAGATTTTGAAATATATATATAATGTATTTGAATTACTGAAATTAATTTTGATTTTAATAACTGAAAACTTGAGGGCTTGTGGGAAAAGCAATTTTCCCACGACATAGGGAGAGATTTGGAAATGGAGGCTGCTATGACAATACCTGGGAGTCTGTATTATTGTTTAGGGCAAGGAGCAATACCTTGAGATTGGGATGGAGGTTGGGTGTGGAGGGGGGTGATAGTTTGTGTGGTCTTTGTCGGGTGGGTGTTGAAAGTTTAGACCATTTCTTGGTAACATGTGGTAGGTTGGTGGAATGTAGAGATAGGTTTGGGGTTTGTAGTGTGGAAGATGCTATAGGTTTTGCCGTTTTGGAACCTTAGATTTGAGAATTGTTAAGAGGTACTTGGGAGAAGTTTGGAGAATTAGACAGGGGATATTGAATGGTGTTAGTTAGGTTCTAGGGGGACGCTAAAAAGCCAATGCCCGAACTCTGGCCCCCTGCTGATGCAGGTCTGGCCGTTAAAGTAAAGTAAGTACCACAACACTGAAAAGAAGAAGAAGCATTTGCCCCATGAAGCAAGTTAACTTGAGAAACAATTTGTTCTAGTATTTCTGTCGCAGAAACTTTCTACACAAAAAAAACGCAGTTTAAACTGGTTTAAACAAATGACCTTGTTGACCGCAGTTGTTGACTCTCTTCACAGTGACTCTTTTCTCTTTATATACATAACTAAAAGTTGTGTATTTATTAACAATGACTCGTTGATGCAAAAACCAAAAAAATTAAAATTTGGTTAGTTCATTAGGTAGGCTAACTAGAATTTACTTAGCTAGTAGCCAATCATTCTGACATTCTCTATATATATAATAATAATATAATCGATAAAAGAGTCAAGACTGAAATTAACGTGATAAAAACCTCTTGGTACGTTAGTGTAATAGTCTTAGGACTCAGGAGTATGTACCTACCTAGTCTCAAGCAGGTAAATTACGGCACACTAACAAACTGCGGCCTCTAACAACAGAAACATAATAGCTTCCCAGTCAGGAAAGTAGTGCAGATCGTTGTTAATTCTTTTGTAAAATTTTTATATCGTCGTAAGAAATATATAAATCGTCGTTTCGATAATTTTAACCAACCAAGTAATAAAGCATGTCCAAACTCGCCATTTTAATGGCAAGTTTATGACAGTTATTTTGCCAGTCTGCAGAAACTGGTATTGTGTTCGTAGAGATCTCTTTTTCTGTTTGTAGCAAAATTAATGTAAATATAGGTATTAATTCAGAAGTGTTCGTTGTAAAATTAATGTAAATATAGGAATAAATTCAAAATTGTTCGGAGAGAATATCCCAAATATCTCCCATATTCTGCAGACTGGTTATTTTGAGCCCTTCAATTGCAAATGGCGAGTTTTATCTATTTTTCACCTATGCTACAATGTTATTTTGGAGAGAATTTATGAAAATTTGATCATTTTGGAGAGAATTTGTTGAATTTTGGAGAGAGCTGGAGAGACAAATGGCGAGTTTATGAGACATACTATTGTAGAGGGGTGCATATTTATTAACTAAACAGAGATAAATATTTCACATGAGAATTGAAGTTCTAACAGTTTTCTCTGAGATGCACCTCTCAGCAACATTGTAGTTGTGAAGGTCACCTGCTTCCTAACATGTTGTCATTCCTAATTGTGATCTTGTTGTGTCAACATGTGATGTGCTCTCTCTCTCCAGTGTTTATTTACCTTTGTGACCTTTTCGTTTGTTTGTTTACTTTGTGCTTTGTTTATTTTCTATTTTGTTTGTTTTACTAATCTGTTCTTTTTGTTGGTGTAGATTTTCTTTATTATGATCAATTTTACAAATTAAGTGATTAGAAGCTAGATAAGACTAGCAACTCGTAAGAAGCTGATAGCCCTGCTTAGGGGAGCTACTATTCTTTGTTGAAAGTTTGACTTGCTGTTCTTCTTGTTTGCTGTTCCTGCTTATCCTGTAGCACTGTGTGCTGTTCTGAATCTGTCTGATGTTCTTGTCTGCTGATCTATGTTGAAGGCTTCACTTAGCAGAGTGGTGAGTCATCATTGTCTTGATTTGTCTATTTAATTATAAGTTTAGTTAGGTAGTTTTAATTTAGTGTATATTTAGTTAACTGTAAGTTAGAATTTAATTAGTGTAATTATTATAGGTTAGTCATAATTAATATTTAGTTGTTTATTATTAAGTTAGTAATAATTAATGTTATGATTTTTTGTTTGCTTAACTTTAAAAATATTATTACTGTATATCTGAGAGTGGGGGGTTCTCTCTACAGGAGCTTCCATGCTTGGGGCTGAATCTGGTTTTATCTTGGGAAAGACTGTTTACTAGCTTAGGACAGGCTCCTTACCAGTTCGTCAACTATCCTAGCCGCTACTTACCAGTATACCAAGGTGGTTCAAGCCAATACTCCGCCAAGACTCGTAGCTTGTCCTCTATAGTAAAACCTATTGCTTAAGTCTTTTATTTAGGTCTATTATTTAAGTCTATTGCTTAGATTTATTGTTTAAGTCTATTATATTATGATGGGTAATTTTAAGGCTTAGTTTATTATTATTGAAGTCGACTTCTTTTGTGTTTACTGATGTTATTTTGCATCCATTCCATCCCATGTATATATATTTATTGATAGTTTCAATATAATCTGATATACAAAAACTTTGTTCGTGTTACGTTTAAATTAAATTAGGGTTATTCATCCACTTGTTTCAATTCCTGTTGCTTTCCATTTTTGATTCTATTCTTCTAGTTTCTGTTTCTCTATTTTAAATCCTTTTAGCTTAAAAGGTCGAACTATTAGTCCTATCCGTTTCATTGGTGCCCAGACCACTTTTTTCTTCTAGAATCTTTCTGCTGGTTCAGATTTGCTTTTTCTTGTATTGCTTGGGTTGTCTTGGTTGTTCATTGAGTTTGGTTTTGTTTTGATTGTCTGGTGTGCTCGTTGAAGTTTTAATTGCTTCTTTGTTTTGGGTGGTGTAACTAATTGTCGGAATGTCTGGAAATGATGATAGCCTCCATCTGTTTAGTGATGATCATGCTGGATCCAAGGCTGTTTCTGTGGAAGCATCTGCTCCTTTAGGTGGTTCTGCACAAGCATCTGCTCGCTTCATTGATTCTACGCAAGCATATACTCCTTTAGGCGGTTCTGAGGGTCCATCTGTCCGTCCTAAAGTGAAGTTTGATCCTCAACTGATGTTTTCTTATGGGAAGGTGGAACCGCATAAGGAGAAGGCTGACACTCAGGCAGATTTACTTGCAGTCAAGGAACAATGCTCGGACATGAAAAACTTCATGAGGAATTTGACTGAAAATTCAAAAGATTCAGATCCTAGAATCAAGAGAGAGGTCGAGTCATTGAAGGTGGAACTGCTTCGGATGCTAATGAAGACAGTGCCGTTGAAGAATGATATTACTGCAGAGCATTCCAGTGGTCAAAAACTAGAGAATAGCGATGAGTATGTTAAACTTGAAAAGTCAGCCAGTGACACTTATGAATCTTCAACTGATGTTAGTATCAAACTAAAGCCTCGTTCTAGAGTGAAGTCACGCAGGAAGTATAAGGGAGCTTCTACCAAGAATGATTCGTCACTTCTGGAGGCACTCTCATTGATGGATAATAGGAGAGCACCTAAGCCAGCTCAGTTTAGTCTGGAATCTGGCCGTTTATTCACAGATTTTCTGATATCATTTGAGGAGTACTGTCATCATACTTTCAAGGGTAGTAGGTCCCTGTGGACAGCTGAATTGGGACAATTTCTCACTGGTTCCATCAAGCAGGTTTACCAAGTTTTAAGTGGGCCTGATGAGGAATATGATGAGGTAAAGCAAAGGCTGGTCCAGTGGACTGAAGACTCGAAGGAGACTGTTCGAAAAGCAATGAGGAGGCGGTTTGACAAGATCTGCATGACTCCTGATGAATCACTCAGACTATATGCAGCTAGACTTGAGAAGGTCTTCAAGCTGACCTACCCAAAAAAGAAGATCGGTTCGAGTCTGACGTTGCAGGAGAAGTTCCTGGACACTGCACCCAGAAGTTTTAGGAAGCAAGTGAGTGCTGTGAAGAGCTTTCTGTCACTTATGGGAAACAGATTGGATTGGGTCAGCATTATGAAGATTGCAGGTGCTTTTGACTTGGAAAATAGCTGCAGCAACATAGAAATAAGCAGTGACATTGAGCCTGAGATCACAGAGGTTTGGGCTGCAACTGTACCACAACCTCCACCAACGCCTTACAGTCTTCCTGCAAGATATTCCAGATCAACCTCTGTTCCACGCCACCAAACCCCTGAGAACTCACCAAACCCGGTGAATTTTGCCAATTCTCGAAGACGCTCTATGTCTTACCGCGATTTGAATGCTAGAAATAATGCACCTGAGGTAGATAGTTGTTTCTACTGTAAGCGCCCAGGGCACATTAAGAGAGATTGTTGGCGTCTGAACAACCGATGTCTTGCTTGTGGTGCAGAGGATCATCGTATCTCTGCTTGTTCTCGTCGAAGGTCTCTCCAGAATAATGTAGGAAGATCACGTGGACAAGATTTTTCTGGGAGAACTTATCCGTCTGGCACTTCGTACAATTCGGAAAACGAGAGAGCTCTGGCAGGTTTAGGAACTCCTCGTCAGAGCTAGATCCAGAAATTAGATCGTTTGTTCCAAGAGACTGTAATGTTCAGGATAGCCAGATCATTGCTCCAGATTCTACTACTCTGATTGATGATCCTGATTTGAACTCTAATTCTGATCATCATGAAGTTAGAGATGATTTTAATGAAGAAGAGGTGTTGTCTGAATCGGAGAATGATGGGAGAGCTAGTGATCTAGATTCAGTGGAAAAGGTTGAGGATGAGATAGATATTTTTCTTGGTATGTCTGATTCGTTGATGTTTTGTTGTATTTTGCTTGGGGAAGTACAGTCAAAGGCTCTTGTTGACACTGGTTGTAGCTGTTCTATAATGAGTGAATCTCTCTATCGAAAACTTCAATTGCTTTTGGAACCTCCTAACAAAACTATTTATGGATTAGGAGGAAAGGCAGTACATCCTTTAGGAAGGGCTGAGGTCTCTTTCATGTTGGGAGAGATTGAATTCTTACATGATTTTGAAATTGTTCCTGATCATGTTACAAGTCATCCTGTTGTTTTGGGGAGTTTGTTTTTTAGAGTTAACAGAGTGAGTGTTGACACTAAGAATAGTAAACTGTCTGGTTCTGCAAGTTGGGGTTCGTGGGAATTGTATCTTGATGAGTCATTCGGTACTGGTGGTTTTTCAGTTTTGCGTGAGGTTGATCTGATTCTTGGTTGTGATGTCGAGGTTGAATATGGTTCTTATAGTTTGGTTCCTGTTGTTTTGCCTGATTGTATTCACCCTTCAGCTGATAAGAAACTATTCTTTGATGGAAAAGTAGAATCTTTGTTTGTAATTGGTGAACCTGGTGTTCTGTCGGTTTCTATGGAAAGACTGCATGTTCTCTTAACGAAGATCAGAGGCTCTTTCAACGGGGAAAAGTTGAAAGCTGGTCAGCTAGTTGGCAAAGTATCTTCGATGATTGAAGCTGATGAACCTCCTGCTGTTCAGGTTAATCTTGGGGAAATCTCTTTACCTGACTCTATCATTGGAGTTGATTTGGATCATCTTGGAGATGACGAGAAACAAGATGTTCTAGAGATGATGAAATCCTGTACTGAGGTCTTCAGTAGAGGTGATGATGATATTGGTTGTGCTGGAGTTACGCATCATAAAATTGAGTTATATGATGACACTCCAATTCATCAAAGACCAAGGAGATTTCCTGATCCTGTCAATAGGGAATTGGAGAGACAGTGCGAGGATCTGGTGAATATGGGTGTTCTCAGTTACAGCAAGAGTCCTTGGTGTTCTCCAATCGTTCCTGTGCGTAAAAAGGATGGAAGTCTCAGGATCTGCATTGACTACCGTCAACTTAATAAGGTAACGAAGGCAGACAAGTTCCCCATCCCAAACATGAGTGATCTTGTTTTTGGTCTCAATGGAATGTCCTTCTTAACCACATTAGACCTGGTTAAGGGCTACTATCAGGTGCCCATGCATCCTGATAGCAAGGAGTTCACTGCCTTCTCGACTTCTAACCAGCACTATGAATTTGAGAAACTCAGTTTCGGTCTCAAGAATGCACCTAGTGCTTTTCAGAGAGAAATGCAGGCTGTCTTACGAGATTTCGATCAGAAGGAAGTTCTTGTCTATATAGATGACATACTAATTATGAGCAGGTCATACTCTGAACACCTTCAGTTGGTTTCTCGCGTACTGACAACACTTGCTAACTACCACATAAAGATCAAGGTCACCAAGTGTAGCTGGTTTCAAGTTGAAGTAAACTTCTTGGGTCATGTGGTCAGCCAGAAGGGTCTGCGAAAGAGCGACTCTTATATGAACTCTGTTCGGAGCTATAAGAAGCCAGCCACTGTCAAGGAACTGCGCCAATTCCTTGGTGTTGTGAATTTTCAACGCAAATTCATTGCACACTTGGCAGAGACTGCCAAACCTCTTACTTCCCTGACTGGTAAGAAAGATAAGACTCCTTTGAAGTGGACTGAAGAGATGGATGACTCTTTTGAGACACTGAAGAAGGCAATGTGCTCCAATATAGAACTGGCATACCCAGACTATAGCCAGGATAGTGCCAAACTTGAACTCTCGACTGATGCTTCTGCTTTGGGTTCTGGAGCCTGTTTATCCCAGATTCAAGATGGACAACAGAGAGTTATTGCTTATGCTTCGATGACTTTCAGTAAGGCACAGTGCAACTACAGTACGATTGAGCGGGAACTTGCGGCTATAAGGTGGGGCATCAATACTTTCCGAAGTTTTCTCTATGCCATACCCTTCATCCTGTATACTGATCACAGACCTCTCACGTACATGACCTCAATGTCAAATCAAAACTCTAGAATTATGCGCACTCTTACGGAACTTTCAGAGTTTGATTTCGAGGTCAGGTATAAACCTGGATCGGAAAACTTCTTGGCAGATGCATTTTCGCGTATTGCCAATCATAGTCACAGTTGTAAGGAGGAGCACTACTCTCCTCTGCCTAAGGGTCTCAAGGTGATGGAGCTGGTTTCGGGAGGTGGTGATTCGATGGTTCAAAGTATATGTTCTTTCTTAAAGTGGTACCGAACTAATTACCAACCAGATTTTGTTGTACCATCACCAGAAGAATTGAGATGCTCCGTTGTGGATGAACTGTTGTCTAAGCCCAAGTTATATCCTCACAAGTCTGGCAGGTCAAGATTGGCACAGATAAAACTGATGAAGATCCCTGGATATTTGCCGTCTTCTAATTTTCTGGTAGCTTTTTCTAACCTGTACTGTATGGAAGTTCTGGTTTACTATGAAATGGCACAACCTGTGGTGTATAAACCTATCAAATTAAATCCAGATATTGATCCTGATGTACCATGTCGGGTATATCTTCAGTGCTTGGCTGGTGTCCATTACAACCCTCTGGAACCATCACGTTTGTTCAGTCCTCAATACAGTGAACCAAATCTTGATGCTCATCAGCGTGAACAAGACTCTGACTTGGAATGGGATCATGAGCCTATTGTAATGGCTGTTATGGATTCCGTTGAGCTCCCTTGTACTGGTAGACATTCAAGTAGTTCCATTCCCAGAATCGGAGTCAAAGTTAATGACGTATCTTTATGTGCTCTTCTTGATACTGGAGCTCAGATAAGTCTCATTAGCAGGTCGGCAATGGAAGAATCTTCATGTTATAAAGATGTGCAGGAGGATAAAAGGGTTAAAGGTTTGACCATAAACACATTCGGCAACAGAATCACTGCTAAAGATGGAACCCTGGTAGCCGTTGTGATGGGCAATGTAAATCAAGTCACGCTGGAAGTAACCTGCATCATAGTTGAGGATGATGATATGTCTTGTTGTATGTTACTTGGTAACAACGTAATCAAGGATCTCCATATTACTCTGGATTTTGGTAAAAATATGAGTAGATTTCTGGTAAATGACGACAATGAATTCTCTCTTCCATTCCTTACTACAGAGATAGCTGAGAAGAATTATGGCTATTGTCTTTCTCAGGAGATTAGCATGGGATTTGAGTCCTTCCTGTCAGCTCATCAAATACGAATGCTACAAGGTGGACAACCGGAACTTCGTCAGTTACGTTCTAAACTGGTCAATGCTGTTCCTGCAACAAATTGGAAAAATCTGAACCTGAAGCAGTTCAGAAGGTTTGCGTCAAACTTAAGCGTGAAGGAGGGTTTAATAGTGTTCCACTCTAATGCCAGAGATGTTCCAGTAGTTTCGTTTGGGTTCATGGTGGAGATAGCAATACGTCTGCACTGGCAGCTATGTCATGCAGGAAGGAACAAGCTGTTGGAGCACCTGAAAAACTTGATTTGGCATCCATCACTCTGTTCAGTTGTTGCTGAAATAACCAACTCCTGTATTACTTGTCAGAAGTTCAAAGTCCATTCAGTTGTTCCTGGTGTACCTGTCATGAAGATTCAGGTTTATGTTCCATTTGAATTGCTTGCAGTAGACTTGGTCAAGTTACCCATGACTAAGCAACGGCACTCGTATTGTCTAGTGACTGTAGATCACTTTTCTAAGTGGTTGTGTTGTATTCCACTGAAGGATAAGAGTTCTAAATCCGTTGCTGTAGCATTAGAACATCGGATTTTGCCGTTTTTGCCAGCAAAACCACTGAAAATTCTAAGTGATAACGGCACTGAATTCACTGGTTCACAGTTTGAGAAAGTGTTGGAGGAGAACGATATTGAGCACATATATACAACTCCATACAAGCCTTCATCCAACGGAGCTGTTGAACGTACTAATCGCACGGTGATTGAGATGATCAGATGTCTGGAAGGTGATAAGCTATCTGAGTGGGACTTGAAACTATCTAAAGTTGTACTGACTTATAACAACTCGTGGCACTCACAACTGTTGAAATCTCCCTCTGAATTTCTACTTACTGTTTCTCATACCATGTATCCAAAGCCCTTGCTTTCTGGAGAAACCAAACAGTTTTGGAGGGAAGGACATCCAAATTTTAAGCCTTTCAACGTTGGTGACAAAGTACTCCGGAAAAGAATCCTTCAGGGCAACTCTGTGATTTTGAAGTTTCAACCACGATATTCTGGACCTTACACTGTAACTAAGGTAAGAGGCAATGGCCTCACGTACGAGATTTCTGATGGATTGAGCAAATTGAGAACCCATCATAAACAACTGCATCGTTGGGTTGAGCTTCCTCAGTATATCAGTAGTGATCCTGTTCTCATGGATCTAGTGAACTCTTTTACTGGAAATCATACTGATAGCATAGCTGTAGCTGCAACAGAGAGATCAACACCAACTGACGTTGACTCTGATTCCGATAGTGAGTTTCTGGGATTTCCATCAATGGTTCCAGTATCCGGAGGCTACAATCAATCAGTGGATTCTTCTAGTGACTATGATAGTTCTTTATCTGGTGACTCTGATGGTTCTTCTGGTGATTTCTCGATAAGTCAGATATCAAGCTCTGAATTTTCCTGTGATTCTTCACTTGATTCTGTTCCAGTGCGAAGATTGAGGACGCTCCCTAGACGAGTTTCAGCATCAGTTGATTCTTCCAACAGTGTTCCTGACGATGACACATTGATTGGAGAAATAGTGCCTCAGGTTATCGATCATTCATCACCAACATTCGGTTCGTGTCCTCAGCTAGTAGGTGCTGAATCTCCAGTACTGGCCCCTGACATTGAACCTGCAAATAGAATAGAACGTTACATATCAGAGATGGCTCTACATTCATCCCTGTTAGAGAGATCACTACCTGAAGAACAGAATGACATTACTCACCTTCAAGATTGCTTCGGAGGTTCATCATCAGATAGTGGTCCTGCGTCGCTGACTGTTGTTCCACATCCATTGCCAGTTGCTTCCCATTCAACACTAGCGGCAGTAACGTTTTCTGGTGTATCATCATCAGTTTTGTCTCCTGTTACGTCCGTCTTGGCTCCTGTTACGTCCGTCTTGTCTCCTGTTACGTCCGTCTTGTCTCCTGTTACGTCCCTCTTGTCTCCTGTTACGTCCGTCTTGTCTCCTGTTACGTCCGTCTTGTCTCCTGTTACGTCCGTCTTGTCTCCTGTCGTATCTGATTTGTGTCCTGTCGTATCTGATTTGTGTCCTGTCGTATCTGATTTGTGTCCTGTCGTATCTAATTTGTCTCCTGTCGTATCTAATTTGTCTCCTGTTGTATCTAATTGGTCTCCTATTGTATCTAATTTGTCTCCTATTGTATCTAATTTGTCTCCTATTGTATCTAGTAATTCTGGTTTGTCTCCTGCTGTGTTTGGATTGGCTCCTTTCATACCAGCTGTTTCTCCTGCAGTTGGGACTGCCTCTCCTGATGGTTCTAGTCCAACTTCTGTACCATCGTCACTCGAATGTACATTGGAGCCTGTAGCCTCTGTTTTGACACCTGTTATTGTGACTCTAGATAGAGGTTCATGTATTCCAGTGTCAGTCAGTACACCTGGAGTGCATAATGAAAGAGTCTCTTCACCATCTTGTGCTTCAGTTGATAGTCTTGCTTGGGATAACTTTCTCGGATTTAGCCCATCAACGGAAGTTGTCCCTTCACTAAGCACTCCTAATGCTAGTGACTTTTCAGGATTTTCAACCGATTCTCCTTATCGAAAAGCTATTCTCAACAGGCTTGATATACTGCGCAAGACGACCGAATCAGATAGTACTGCTACTCAGAGTCATCGTATGAGCCTAAGTCCAGTGAAGAGGGAGGCTGAAGTTTGTAGACGATTGATAAAGGAATGTAGACAGGCAGGTCGTAATCGGGTGAGGGCACTCCATCGGCCAGGACTTCGACGGCAGTCAGTTATTAATGCTGTACCACCTACAACAATGACTCCTCTTCCAGAGTATAAAGGACCTACAACTCGATCGCGATACTTGTTTCCCAGTGGTAAGAAGTAACTCTTTCTGCACTGGCTATTTTGCTTCTAATTTTACTAGTGCTAATTTTGTTAGCACTTGAGGGGGAGGAATGTAGAGGGGTGCATATTTATTAACTAAACAGAGATAAATATTTCACATGAGAATTGAAGTTCTAACAGTTTTCTCTGAGATGCACCTCTCAGCAACATTGTAGTTGTGAACGTCACCTGCTTCCTAACATGTTGTCATTCCTAATTGTGATCTTGTTGTGTCAACATGTGATGTGCTCTCTCTCTCCTGTGTTTATTTACCTTTGTGACCTTTTCGTTTGTTTGTTTACTTTGTGCTTTGTTTATTTTCTATTTTGTTTGTTTTACTAATCTGTTCTTTTTGTTGGTGTAGATTTTCTTCATTATGATCAATTTTACAAATTAAGTGATTAGAAGCTAGATAAGACTAGCAACTCGTAAGAAGCTGATAGCCCTGCTTAGGGGAGCTACTATTCTTTGTTGAAAGTTTGACTTGCTGTTCTTCTTGTTTGCTGTTCCTGCTTATCCTGTAGCACTGTGTGCTGTTCTGAACCTGTCTGACGTTCTTGTCTGCTGATCTATGTTGAAGGCTTCACTTAGCAGAGTGGTGAGTCATCATTGTCTTGATTTGTCTATTTAATTATAAGTTTAGTTAGGTAGTTTTAATTTAGTGTATATTTAGTTAACTGTAAGTTAGAATTTAATTAGTGTAATTATTATAGGTTAGTCATAATTAATATTTAGTTGTTTATTATTAAGTTAGTAATAATTAATGTTATGATTTTTTGTTTGCTTAACTTTAAAAATATTATTACTGTATATCTGAGAGTGGGGGGTTCTCTCTACAGGAGCTTCCATGCTTGGGGCTGAATCTGGTTTTATCTTGGGAAAGACTGTTTACTAGCTTAGGACAGGCTCCTTACCAGTTCGTCAACTATCCTAGCCGCTACTTACCAGTATACCAAGGTGGTTCAAGCCAATACTCCGCCAAGACTCGTAGCTTGTCCTCTATAGTAAAACCTATTGCTTAAGTCTTTTATTTAGGTCTATTATTTAAGTCTATTGCTTAGATTTATTGTTTAAGTCTATTATATTATGATGGGTAATTTTAAGGCTTAGTTTATTATTATTGAAGTCGACTTCTTTTGTGTTTACTGATGTTATTTTGCATCCATTCCATCCCATGTATATATATTTATTGATAGTTTCAATATAATCTGATATACAAAAACTTTGTTCGTGTTACGTTTAAATTAAATTAGGGTTATTCATCCACTTGTTTCAATTCCTGTTGCTTTCCATTTTTGATTCTATTCTTCTAGTTTCTGTTTCTCTATTTTAAATCCTTTTAGCATAAAAGGTCGAACTATTAGTCCTATCCGTTTCATACTTGGTTAACCAATACCTAATTGCCGTCGTAAAATTAATTCAGACAAACTAATATCTGGTACTATTATAGCCAACCACAGAGGACAGACCACTGAATAGGAATATGTTTAACTACTACGTCAACACCATTGGCCATATATCAACCAATCAGAGAGAGGCATACAATGAGTCAATGACGCTGGTGACGTCACGTATTACAACGTACATACGGGTATATAATTATGGAATGGTCAGAGCTAAATTTTCATTCACTAGCTATCAATTAGGAGTGACTAAAGCAGATCCGGAGAAAAAAAGTTTAGGTTATTAAAGGCTCGTTTACACGATGCTAGTTTACTCGCTACAAGCTGGCGAGTTTACAAGCTTCTAGTGAACTCGCCTCGTGTCATCATGTTGGCTAGTTGAAAAGAGTATGGGTCATCATCACTATCTCACTCAACAGCTTGTAAACTCGCCAGCTAGCAGCGTGTAAACTAGCCTCCTGTAAACGAGCCTTAAAGGATAAAGGTATATTTATCATAAAATAGAAAGAAGGGGGTTTAGGCCCCCCTAAATTCCACCTACATGTCGGTGGAATTTACCACAAATTTACGAAATACAGACTGGGAGAACAGTAGCCAAAATAGAGGATTTCTTGGAGAACACTTCACCAGTTCCTGCAGTCTGGTATCTACTATCTCGAAAACGAAATTAGCTTCAAAACACACGTTAAAACTTAAATTAATATATTGGTCAAAACTCAGATATGTCTAATTGGCTTTAAATTTTGAATTACCTAATTCCATGTTTGGATGTTCCCATGTTAATTTTGGATTGAACTCTTCTAAAAAAGAGCCAAATTGGCTTGGCTCAGAATTTTCTTGAAATTTTGGCTCATAAATGGGCTTACAATTTTCCAGCCTCTGAAACATGGTCTTGAGAGGGCTGCAAATAAAAATCAAAGGGACGCAATTTACCTGCGTGAGTCGTTACTCTTGACCCTAGCTTTAAGAAATTGTCAGGCTAAACGGTTCAACTAGTCCTGTTGAGTAGTTGACCATTATCTTTATGGTGCCCACTGCCCATGGTGGCTCTGTTAGAATTAGGTTAAATAACAGTGGGTTAACAACGTTAAGACATAGAGTTTATTTAAAGAGTAAATATGTTATACAATTAGAAGTCTATTTAGAGAGATGAGGGAATCACATCTCTCTCTGAGTAATGTAGAAGACAGACTGCCTTAAGGATCTACATGCAGTGTTATTTAACACTCGCCGGAAATGTAATAGACTTTAGACCTTACGTCCGTTTCTCATAAAAGTAATACATGGTTATTTAAACAATAGGTAATTTAATATAGCTGAGCTAGTCTAACAGGAAGTTAATATTAAACATATAACGAGTGTGTAATACATTTAACTAAAATTTCAACAGGCTCTTCATCCATCTCCAATCTGCAGAATATGGGACATTTTTAACATTTTCTGTGCGAACAATCCTTAATTTCCTCCTATATTTTATATAATATTTACATGTATTTTACTAAGAACAGAAGCCAATATAGAGGATTTCTTTGAGAACAGTTTACCAGTTCCTGCAGTTTGGATCCACCTCATTGAAAAGAAGAAGTACCTAGGATGATTGTGCCAGACTGGCCCCAGATTGCAGAAACTGGTAATGTGTTCTCCTAGAAATCTTCTATTTTGGCTTCTGTTCTCAGCAAAATACATGTAAACATAGGAGGAAATTAAGGATTGTTTGCACAGAAAATGTTAAAAATGTCCCTTGTTTTGCCATGGGCATGTTTCAAAGTGTGGCAGGAAAGTCGCCAGTTTAGTGAGAAAATTGATACAGGTCGCCACATTTAAGGTACTTTAAATGAGTAATTTGACTTCCTAGTGACGATTTTACACTTGAAAACATCCTTATAGTCTTATACTTCATGTCTGATGCATGTGCATCTCTTAAGACTATTTTGTGAGTGAATTACTTGTTATTAACATGTTTTTCAACTTATTTAACCCCTTAAAAGTCGCCAATATACTGGCGACTTTGTCCACACTTTAAAACATGGTTGTTTTGCAGACTGGCAGACTGCCAGTAATCGGCATACCTCTAGTAACGGAATAGCAGACACATTAAGTATAATTTTCAATATAATCCATGTTTCAGAGGCTGGAAAATTGTAAGCCAATTTTTGAGCCAAAATTTCACAAAAAATCCATGTCTAAGAGTATGTCAGTTAAAGCCAATTAATTGGCTTAGATTTGAAATGGTCAAACCCAGATAATAGATATGTCTAATTGGCTTTAAATATTGAATTAATTCCTATGTTCCATTGTTCCCATGTAATTTTTGGCTTGAAATCTTCAAAAATTGAGCCAAATTGGCTTGGCTCAGATTTTCTGTGAAATTTTGGCTCTGAAATTGACTTGCAATTTTCCAGCATCTGAAACATGGCAAAAAAATCTGAGCCAAGCCAATTTGGCTCATTTTTTGAAGATTTCAAGACAAAATTAACATGGGAACATAGGAATTAATTCAAAATTTAAAGCCAATTAGACATATCTGAGATTTGACTATTTCAAATCTAAACCAATTAATTGGCTTTAACTGACATACTCTTATACATGGAATATAATATATCCAGTCTGCAAAGTGTGTCAAAACTGTCACCAAGATTTTATATTTCAGGTCCTGCAGACAATTAGTCTCCAAAAAATTTCTAATTTGTCTCCAAAATGACCAAATTTCTTCAAAATGTCTCCAATAATAACATGTAAACATAAGAATTAATTATAAAATGCCACCGATATCTTGTTTTGATCAATTTTTCCTCAAATTTAGTCTCCAAAGATCTTTGGCGACATGGACGCGCTTTGCAGACTGGTAATATATTAACATTAGGATCGTGCAAACTAAATTGTTAAAGAACAAACTATTCTATTTGATTAGTAACCCTCTCTAATCATTTCACCACACATTATAACAGGTAGCACTTGCATCCAATCATTGTCGGAAAGTCAAGTAATCGGTCAAATAGTTGTATTTTTTGTAAGAGAATGGTTCCTCTTTGAAACTCCTGAGTGTGTTTCAGTAGCTTTTAATGTAGCAGGTGTATGATTTCCTAGATGTACAATTTACAAACTATCAGTGCATTTTAAAATCTAAGCAAACAAATACTTACTTTTTATTTAAAATGGTAATCCGATCACTAGATTGTCAGAACATCTAATTTCAGTGTTCGGACAGACTAGCCGATTAAACAAAGAATCCATCCTCCACCCTGACAATTACTGGAAAAAATTCCTTTAATGCGTCCAACTCATTAATTTAGACCGTTACATTAGTTAATAACATTGATGAATATATTTTGAGATAGTTATGCTTGTATATTCTCCATGTATAAGAGTATGTCAGCTAAAGCCAATTAATTAGCTTAGATCTGAAATGGTCAAATCTCAGATATGTCTAATTGGCTTTAAATTTTGAATTAATTCCTATGTTCCCATGTTAATTTTGGCTTGAAATCTTCTAAAATTGATCCAAATTGGCTTGGCTCAGATTTTTTGTAATATTTTGGCTCAAAAATTGGCTTACAATTTTCCAGCCTCTGAAATATGGTATATTCTCCGAATAAAATATGATATTACTTATGATAACAAGATATGATTATACTTTAACTTCAAATTTATAGATATTTTACATAATAATACTCAATTAATTAGTGTCATGTGTGAATTATATATGGCGTTTGTCAATAACCAAAATATGTAAAATTCAATCAGAAGGATTTAGAATCAACTGAAAACAGGACTTCCACTCCAGGTTGTGACGTCATTGATAACGACAAAGAATGGTTATATCTACATCACAATAGTGGAAGAGAGGGCATATAATAACTGCATTCAGTTTTGAAGGGGACATTTGAATATGTCCCATTCAAACTTAAACAAAACAAAAGTTATTATTTATGGTCCGAAAATTACTTAAGAACCTTTGGAACCATTTCAATTAAAATCTAATGGAGGTACAGCATTTTTAAAATAATTTTTATCAGTAAATAAAATGTGTTTTAAACTATAGTCTTATAGTTAGCATTATAATAAAGCTAAGATATCTGCAACTAAATAGACATGAAATGCGCATTACAATTATGGTTTGCTATTATTTAAAATAGTTACCCATTTTTTCAGAACTATTCTAATCAAAGAAAACGTGTAGATGCTGCTGGCTGGATAACTTAATTAATAAATATTACTGAATATCTATCTATGAGTCTTATGAGAAATGAATAAATTAAGTATTGATTGTCAATTTTAAAACATCTGAATATAATCAATGTATACTTGGCGGACGAATTAAATTTATGATTAACCTTATTTAAAGTAGCCGTTGATTCTTAAAGTGAGTAATTATTTCCTTTTGCTTGTAGAAGGTTGCAGTTGTAGGAGCTTTAATCACATTAATATAAAATATCTTGGTTTTCAATTCTGGTGTATGGCAAACAACAATGTATATCATGTTTAAATTTTCCATTGAAATGACAACATTAAAATCCAACGTATTTTTAACCATTGATGAAGTATTTGATTGTGTGTATGGGTAGGTAATAATATTGTAACATAATACTTACTATTACTCAGTACAGTAGGAATTACAATAATAATAAAAAATACATATTGATTGTATTGATAGTAGGTATGACTAAATCTATTGTTAGTAATTAGAAGCGGGAGACTAATTATACTATATATATTATTATAGTAATGAACAAGTATGATGAACATTAGTTCCTCATCATTGGCCACCTGACAATAATAGAATTGGAAGTGACCGAACATAGATATTGCTATGACGATTAGTAGCATTTTAGACTAATGAGACATTCTTACTTCTAATTACATAAGTAATAATATAATGTGCTCATGTGTAATACGATTGAAAAGATTCCAGCTTTTTAATGATAGTTACATCGTGTCAGTAGCGCTTATATGTGACTTGTTATTGGTATTTGTTTGTAATTTTTCCTTAAGTGACCGATTACTGGCACAAACACCCTACAAGTACTTAGTAGTAGCCGGGCTACTACCTAGCCAGGTAATAAAGCAAAATAGCGAGTTTGTGACAGTTATTTAACTTATTTTGTGCATTCAAATTGCAAATGGTGAGAAATATCTAATTTTCTCCTCTGCTATAAGCCTATAATGATATTTTAGAGAGCATTAATGATAATTTGATAATTTTGAAGAGAGATTTGGTGTATTATGGAAACTTGGAAAGAGCTGGAGAGTTTATGCCAGTCTCATTCTGCAGAATGTGGGACATTTTTAACATTTTCTGTGCGATTAAATTTCCTCCTATATTTTATAATATTTAAAGGTATTTTACTGATAACAATAGCCAAAATAGAGGATTTCTTGGAGAACAGTTTACCAGTTCCTGCAGTCTGGAGTTTATGAGCCATACTATTTTACTTGGCTACCTAGTAGGTAGGTAGCTACCTATTCGCCAGTTTGTATTTGGTGCACTAAACTCCTGAGTTTTTCAAAAATCTGAGAAATAGCTGCCAACATTTTTTATCAATTTGTCTAATCCTCCAACATTTTTCAGTTTCTAAGCCAATTAATTGGCTTAGATTTCAAATGGTCAAAACTCGGATATGTCTAGTTAATTGGCTTAAAATTTTGAATTAATTCCTAATTTCCTATGTTCTCATGTTAATTTTAGCTTGAAATTTTCAAAATATGGACCAAATTGTCTTGGCTCAGAATTTTTGTGAAATTTTATCTCAAACTTGGCTTACAATTTTCCCTGTAGGACTATTTACCAAATGGCATCGAAGTGAGAAATTTACCGAATGGCAACAAAGGGTAGCTACCATATGCCTTATGGTACATTTCGGTTACATTTAACTGAATGAGGAATATTGTTAATTAATTGTAAAGTTTAGTTAATTATTAATCCTAACAAAATATTACATAATTAAATATGCTGGTTCCATAAACTTCCATTTAAATATGCTGGTTCAGTGATCAATCAAAACGCACATCAGCAATTGTTTGACTTTACCCTTACCCTTCCTCCAGCTCCTCACACTCCCAAGTAAATATTATGGTTCATAAACTCTCCATTGTCTCTCCAGCTCTCTCCAAAAATCACCAAATTTCTCTCCTAAATGATCAAATCATCATAAATTCTCTCCAAATTAACATTGTAGCATGGGAGAAAATTAAATATTTCTAGTCATTTGCAATTAAAGAGCTCAAAATAACTCACAAACTTGCCATTAAAAAGTGCAAGTTTGGACATGCTTCACTACCTGGTTTACACTGTATTTCTACTCAAGACTTATATACTACCCAAGGCTTGTAGACTATATAAACCTTTTTCTCTGCCTCTTATTGTACTATTAACAGGTAAAAACAATTTTGAACTGGTGGGAATAGTTTAAGAACAAATAAGCAAAGTGCGAAGGTGATTATTTTTTTACTCTTTGATTCTACTTACTAAAAGGCATGTACAAAAGAAAATCTGATCTCAAATACGTTCATTATTCAAAAGGAATTCACAAACTTTATCGAAATTATCCTAGATTGTTTTGGAACGATAAGATGTTTCAGTATGCATGCGTAGCTCAAGGTTTTCAGCTCAGTTCCACGAACCTTCCCGTAATTATGAATTTAATTTGTTGTGCAATTGAGAGTACATTTTTAATCACCATATAATCTATATAATTCTTTTTTGCTAAGGGATAACCTTAATAAATCTCTGAATCATTTTGAAACAAAAATATCTCGGTTGGTAGTTCTAATAACTATCTGTTTTATTATAGATAACTTTCCATTGGAGAAAAAGCAATAATTTCAATTGCGGGTTAAAAGGTTATTGATGAAAAATCTTTCATTATAGGTTTTGGCTTCTAGTCTTCAGTTTGCTAGCTGATCATTTTGGTAGACTCATTTGAAAATAAATGCCTGTGTTGAAAATAAATGCTGAATATCCATTTAATCTTGTAGCAATTGATCTCATGAAGCTTCCCAGGTCTAAGTCAGGTTATGAGATGTTGCTGGTAGCTATAGATCACAACTCCAAGTGGATGGCTGCTGTACCTGTGAAAAATAAGAAGTCATCTACAGTAGCTCATGCTCTAAAATTTCAAGTCTTTCCTAGTCTAATTAAGGTTCCTAATAATATTCTAAGTGACAATGGTCTTGAGTTCAAAGGTCAAGAAACGGAAGTGGTCTTGGAAGAATTTGGCATTAAACATTTGTACACATCACCATACACACCAGCATCTAATGGAGCAGTGGAGAGAATGAATAGGACCTTGATAGGAATAATAAAAGCTCTTGTAGCTAACATGTCTGATTGGGATGAAGTATTATCAAAAGCTATCATCTTATACAATAATACTTACCACAGCCAGTTGAATTCCACCCCATCTGATTACCTGATGAAGAAGATCCATCACAGAGAAGGTAATGTGCCACTAGAAAGAGTTTCAGGACACTTGGAGAGAAGGTAATCCTAACTTTAAACCCTTTAGGGTTAATCAGAAGGTAATAAAAGAGATACTAAGAGCTGGAGATAGAGTAACTTATAAACTCTTACCTAAGTATGATGGACCTTATTTGGTAAAGAAAATTCAGTTTAACGGATTGAGTTATGAAATTGCTAAAATGGGAGAAGAAACAAAGTTACTAAAGTGCCATCATCGTAAACTGAGAGCTTACCACGAACTACCAAACAGTTTGATTAGGTTCATATGTGAAGGTAATGAGGAGGAAAGAGAAATTCAAGAGGAAGAAGAAGAATATGATGATTACAGGAGATTGGTAATTGAAACAAGTGATAGCAATGAAGAAGTAGGGAGTGAGCCAATAAACAAGATATTTGATGCTTCAAATAACTCATCATTCAGAGGTTTCCCTGTAGAGAGCAGCGATTCAGATTCAACAGATAAGGAAGAAAATGCATATGAAGAAACGGAAAGAGAAAAAATGAGTACTTACGTAGTAGGTTGAAGGTTGTCTTCAATTACCTAGAGACTTTCTTATTCTTTCCTGGAGGTGTTCTATCCCACCCTGGTAAGTCCCACCTAAACACCACCTTTTAAAATTAGGCATCACTGGGACGTGAGCTTTGAAAACTGAGTACTTAAGACACATTCATGCCATGGAGTAACCTGCTATCTCACTAGTTGGCACCTCTTATACACACTCCAGAGAAAGAACAAGAAAGTCTCCAGGTAATTGAAGACAACCTTCAACCTACTACGTAAGTCTTGGTTATTTTATCAATTCTTGGTTTGATTTGTTGAAGACTGTAGCGCAGGTTAGCTGTGTGCGTCTTTTCATGAGGAATAACAAGGGTTTCTTTTGAATTCTCACTACAATTTTGCCTACAAATAACAAGTTGTCTGACAAATTTACTTTATGTAGCAGACATCATTCTGATTTCACCATTACATAAAAATTTTCCTGATAGAAATACGTGTTGCCAATGAATCCCTTCAACCAGGGTTGTTAAAAACCAATGGTTTTTTTGTAAAAACAAAAAACCAATGGTTTTTTTGTAAAAACAAAAAACCAATGGTTTTTTCGAAAAAATCAAATAAACCATGGTTTATTTGATTTTAATTGGTTTATTTGGTTTTTATATGGAATTATTTAATAAAAGTGCATATAGATACTTATTAGTTCATAACTGATCACTATACATGGTTAACAATATGAAACATCATTCATATTTTGGTAAATTATGGGGAAAAAAATTATTTCAAGATAAATTATGAAAAAATTTGTTAATGCAGATGCTATGCTAGATTTAACTACCACTTCATGAATAATTCTTAGTTGCTAGTCTACTTTTATAAGCTCATTAAAAACTCAAAATTCAAGTTTTAAATAACATAGCTAGATTCAAATATTTCTTGAATTCTTATATTTCCATTGGTTTACATTTCAAATGTAGATGTTCAAACTAAAATATAACTAAACTAAATTAGCTAATGAATATCACAGTGTGACTCAAGACTTAATTTTGGTACTTACTAAATCAATATGTAAAAATCTTTATAAAATGATATCACAATATGGTGAGAATAAAACCCTGTCCTTATTTCTAGTTTCCTTCGGTTTTAATGTCTTCCATGAAAAATTACACTAGTAAAATAAACTGATTATATTTTTTATATAGCTTCATAATATATTTATATATTTAAATGATCTAATGAAACTATTTCAAATGATATAGATATAATATTGATGATTGCTAATAAATTAAAACTGATTTTAGACCTGCAAATGATGAAAAAACCAAATAATTCATAAAAACCTAACAAACTATGTTTTTTTAGCTTGGTTTAAACCAAACCACCCTGCCTTCAACTACCGATTTAGAATCTGAAGTAATATTTGCAAGATATAAGCGTGAAATTATCAATACTGAGCTTAAATTTATTTCTCTGTTTATCATCTGTGCTTCAAATTCTAAATTATCAAAATAGATTTAGCATTTTCTGTAACTATGAACAGATAAAATCCATTATCCTCAACAACAGCTTTTGAGCTTGATTCAATCCAACTTTAATAATTAAATGTTCATCAATTGGTGAAATTGATCCAAAAGTAGCTATCTTTAACTCCTGATGAAGAAACTTGATAGGTATATATTTATTCTAAACCAACTCCAAGATTTAAGGAGAATGAATCACTTTTTTCATGATGATGAAATAAAAAACATGTTTTTTTTATTAATGTTTGCATCACTATCTATTACAATGAAAGTTTTAAATTTAAATTGATGTAACAATGATTACATATATATAGGTAATTGCAATTTAAAAAAAAATTTAATCTCATTTAAATAGTCAAAGTACCTAACGGTATCAGTGAAAATTTAGGTATCTGTATCGGTGAAAAACTGAGGTATCAGTATCTGTGAAAATTTTGGTATCGTCCCATCTCTATCAGAGATCAACTCTTACATAGTCTGGTTCCTAAAAAGATGGAGGGAATGGTAGTGAAATATTGATTTATTTGTTATCTATCCTTTATTTGTTAATTTAGATGACTACAAATTGTTGGTGAAGTCTTATTCTGCCCTTATTTTTGGTGTGAACACCCAGGTATTCATAAAATCTGTCGATTCATCAACCCTGCGAAAGAAAAAAATTAACAGAATTAATCAATGTGTCATAGTTTATTTATTATTATATAAATTAATATGGAGAATACTATTAAAATTACTTTTTTTTATTTTCTAGATGCAGAGCTTAAATGTTTCTGAATGAAATATCATCTATAACTTAAATGTTTTAAAAAATGGTCTGAATCAGTAATTTCACCAAACCAAACTAATAACAAATTTATTGAACATATTTTATGAACTTTGTATTATTTTGCTAATGTAGAACTCCTCTATGATGAAAATCCTGCATATTGAATGTAGCTAGTGTCCTGACTCCTAAGTAAGGAATTAGACTCGTAGTCTGCAGCGTGTTGGCTATGAGCCTCCATATAATATATATTTAATTATAATGTTCATTTTAGAATTTAAATATTGCTCTATGTGCTTGTTTGCTAATTAACCTTTTAAAATTTCCTTCTATACTCTTGTTGGCTAATTAGCATTGTTAAATTTATTCCTTGGGCATTGATATGTGAGTTTTTGTGTTCTCTTTATTTTTACCTAATGCTTTGATCGCAAGTAATTCAGTCTCTTTTAACTTTGCCCACTGTAAACAACTGCCTTAAATTCGTGCCATTGTGTTGATATTGTGAGAGGGAAATCTATACCATGTAAGTTATTTAAAAATTTGCAGGATTCAGGATTTATTTACAGCTAGTTCATTAAACAGTTAGTTCTTTATTTAGCTTTGCCCATATGCCTAAAAACAGCACTATGGTAAGTTGCGAGTTGTCGGTCTGTTTCACATCTTCGGTCGTGTGGGAGTTGGCGGTTTTGTTATTGTTGTTTTGCTTGATTTCCGTGTTACCTTCAGGTATCATGGATACCGGGTAGGATGGGAGTGGAATAGCAGTTGTAGAGTCGTTTTTTCCTGTGTGACCAGGGATGTGGGACTGGCCGACGATTCGTGATTTACCCTAGTGTAATTTCTAAAAGATTGTTTTGACCCATTTTCACTTTTCATGTACTTTAAAAACATATATATTTATTTACTAAAACTGCTTAAAATTTGTATAGTAACCTAAAGATTTAGCTTTGATGGCTGAATGTATCAATTAATTATTTATTTCATAGTAGGTATTTATTCCATATTATTTAAGTTTTATTTCCGTTATTGATTCTGTGCTATTAAATATCTGGCTGTAACTGTCTACCATGTCTTACAAGTGAATAAATTTTGTTGCTGATCAAGTTTCCAATCCTATGAAAATTTAAAACTCAGAACAATGCAGTTTTCATAACTAAAGAGGGTAGAACCAGAACATACAGTGAACAAATTTTCAGTAGTCTACCATGAATAACCATCAGTTTTAGAAAACTAGTGGCCATTTTTCATCAAACTAAAAAATATCTGCTCACTATAGATTCTACTTCCTTCCTCAGGACACTACATTCACTGTATAAGAATTCTACTAAAGCTACTACCTAATTTTACTCATTTTTTCCAGAAACTTTTCAACTGTAGCTTTACATTTATGTAACTATACCAGCTATTTTTCATTGTAGTTATATAATAATTATTACCCACTCTTGAAAATGCTAAATTATTCTGATGAGTTATTTGAATATTTCTTGACATGTCATTAAAGTGTAGGAATAATATTTCAGAACTTTATAAATACTTGTCATATTCCTTATGGGAAAATATTCCTATAAGTACTGAGTGAATTGTATAATTAAATAATTGTATTTAATTAGCCAATCATATTCGGGCCATGCAGATACTATAATTATTGCCGTTACTTGGTATTGATAATCTGCCGATACACTATACCTAAAAATCACAGATATTCTGAAATCCTATATACTGATATTTTTAATTATATTTTTCATTCTATTTAATAAGTAAATAAAAGTAGATTAATATATCTATTTAATACCTAAAAATAGCGTATATAATGAGTACCAGTACAGCTTATGCTTACTAAAGTAACTAGTGTAAATATGTCATCACAAATTATTGCATTTTCAACATCAATGTTATGAACATGGATAAAAGTTTAATTTAAGTTATAATTATCCCCAACTCTATTTTTGCTTGAATTTTAATCTAATTCTTGAAACCATTAAGTATTTTGTATCTGTTTTATCAACTTCTTGCCAGATTAAGTCTGTAATAGTAACATATTTAGGTTGTATTTACATTTTTGGATATTATTCATGTTTTTGTTAAATATTATGTTTTTGGCGCTCCTTTAAAATGTGGATTTCCCTCCTGAAAATGATTAGAAACAATGAGTTTTCACGCTACATGAATACCTAAGACAGGTTTGCAATACTCAAAATATTTCTAGCAAAGATATTCTCATTTTTACAATTTTATTTTTCATTGTTCAAAACCAGATGTTTTGATATTTTAGTTAGCAATCAAAAATTGATATATAAAGAAAATGAGAGGGAAATGAAAAATCTCTGTTAACCTTTCAAGGCAGTGTGTGACAAATTAGTCACATAATAAATAGAGGCCTTGGCTGTGATAAATTGAATGTGTGGAGCCTAGTGACGAATGTGATTATCAAGTCACATGTTAAAAGAAATATTTTGGAAATTTCAGAATTAATTAAAATTAGTACATATATTAGCTATTTATTACTAACTAGATGCATTAGAAGTAGTTTATAAAATTTTGACTTTTTAAAACTTAATTCTGTTCATAAAGAGTTAAGCAATTTCTGAACACTTGACATTCATCAAATTTTGATGTGAAATTCTAATCAAGTTTTTCATTGATGTTAGATTTTGTGAATATAAAAGCATGAATATCATTAAATGTGTTAATTACTCTTTGCCAAATAAATAATTTAACTTCAGTGTCGACTATCAAGTAAATTTATTCAATTTATAATTATATAGATTTGGTCCTTGCAGTACACAGACCTTACAAGAACCACCGCAAGCAATGTTTCTGTTGCAATCTCTAAATTATTATTTAGAATGGTGGATTTTTCCTATCTTACCTCTGTATTTCCTGTCTTCTCTTATTCTTTTCATATGCCATCACGACTGTTGTGTACTTGAAAGAAGGAACTATGAATACTCTTGGTTTCTTGCTCGATGCTTTGAACCCGAATTCTTGTTCAAGATGGCAGGTGATATCATTGTATTTGAACTTTGAATCTTCTTCGTATATTGTAGCTGGCCGATTTTTACAATCACTGGCTCTTATTATGGAGTCCGAAAGACTTACTGAAGATACACTTTCTTTTCCACACAATTCATCTAATAATTTTTCTGTTTCTGCTACCCTGTCAAAATCTTGTCTGTTACCTTTTAATTTCTTCTGAATGTTTCTCATTGATTTTTTATCTTTTTCTAAATAAGCAATCAACATTTTTTTAGAATCATCTTCTACTGCATATTCTTCCTCTTTCTTGTTCTTGTAAACAAAAAAAACAGCCCAGTCAAATGAAGATATTAAAGTATATACTTGTGGTTTGCTATTCAGACTCTTATGGTTCAGATTTTTCATACTCTTCAGGGAAGTGTTGACTAATTTTAATGATTCATCACTGATCTCCTGATTGACAACAGGAAGAATACCACTTCTGAAGTCTACACTTTGTAGTACCACATCATATAATATAATTTGGTATTCTTTATCCCAGTTAGAAATATTATGTCCAGCCATCTTGTCTATGTAATTTTCTCACAGTAGCTCTATGTTTCTAACTCACTTTATAACTGACCAACACTCCTCAGCTCTTGATGTAAAATGACAGATTTTATAATACCCAGACAAAGTGATCTTGAGTTGTTATATTTGGCTTATCATTCAGCATATAACTTCTAAAGCTAGAAACATATTAGTTATACTTAGGTACTAGTAAAATATTCATTGTCATTTTTGATAACAAAGATAATTTATATTTATTAATAATATTTATTCTAGCAAGTTAATTAAAAATAAATTCAGTTGTATGTTTTACAATTTGTTACATTTTTTTGGTATTCTGAATATTCTTTCTGGAATTTATATTGATTATAATGCATGTGTTTAAGGTTCATTTTTTATAGTTCACTATTTTTTATTGATCTATTCATTCAAGATGAATTTAAAAAAATTCTCCTAATTTAAAATTATTAGGTATCTTCTAACCTAGTCTGTTTTTTTCTCTAAAATATATTTTTTTTATATTCAATAAAAAAAGCTTAAACCACTCATGCTGTAAGTATTAATATTCATTATTATTATTATTAATTCAATGTAGTAAATTTATTTCATTATTATCAATTAAATGAACAAATTATTTAAGGTTCACATTAGGAGTTTTTTGCCTCTGCTAGCTACATGTATCTATCTAACATGTGATATTAAAATGTACCTACTCTGAAATGTAAACCATCAATTAATTTGTAACATGTGAAAATATTAGATGGTGAGTGGTATTATACCTATATTAGCTATATGTAGAATTTAGACCAGTTATGTGATATTTTCATGAATGCAATCATAATTCAGCATCTTCATAAAATTTTAATGACTTACATGTTACCAAATTATTTGAACTGTGTCTTAATTTTGAACTAAATCAAAATTTTTTAGGTGATATAACTATCTCTATCTATCAGGAAGAGGAAAATGAATTATTGTTCATACTCACTTCATAGTGATTTATTAACTTTATTGTGATGCTTAGACATAAGGCTCCAACATGTATTATACAATTGAACAATATGAAGTCTACTTTATGTGCTACATTCTTTGTATCTTGCCATTGTATAAATTTAGCTATTCACTCTTTAGCAGGCAAGCATCTTGTACAGCAGTACGGGACACATCCTCATTTTTAGTTATTATTTTACTCACATATTTAGCTTCAATTATACTCTATTGATACACCAAAGCCACTCTGGAAAATACCTTAGGATAACAGATGAAATGCTGCAAATTATGCAGTTTGGGATTATTTATTACTGTATTTTAAGGTTTGCTAAACTCTAACAGAGTAATTAATTCATCAGAAAAGAACACATTTTCCAAAGTGGTACCAAAGGCAATAACAGACATTGTTGTCTTACAAATAATCAATTAAAAGTACAATAGAAATATAAGATTCCAAGGAATGTAAGAATCAAAATATTTGGAAAAGTGTAAATCTAGCCAAATTTGATGAGTTTTCTAAGAGATGAATATAGGAATTTAAGCAAATATTTTTATTTTGTCTGCAGTTATCCCAGTCTGCAGAAACTGGTAAAGTGTTTGAAGAGATCTTTAGTTCTGTTCACAGTAAAATGAATATAAACATAGGGATTAATTGAAAACTGTTGTGGAGAATATCCCAAATATCTCCCATATTCTGCTGACTGGCAGTAACCTATTAAATCTTTAAGCTCTTAGTCCACAGGGGCTCTATCTTGGAGCTGTTTTTGGTAAATGGAAGAGAAGGGGGTTGATTCCCCTCGGATCCTGAACTGTTGTAATTTGGATCATTCAATATATTTTTCATTTTTCACTAGAAATGTCATTAACATGGTTAGAGAAATTTAATCAACGATAATTAAACTAAATCCAGTCAGCAGAATATGGGAGATATTTGGGATATTCTCCACAACAGTTTTTAATGAACCCCTATGTTTATATTCATTTTACTGTGAACAGAACTAAAGATCTCTTCAAACACTTTACCAGTTTCTGCAGACTGGAACTAAATCAATGAGAGATGTATCTGCTGAGACATAGATAAAAAAAATTCTTGTTCATTTAATCTTGAGCCCCCAGGGACTCTATCCTGAAGCTGTCTGTGGTGAATGGAAGAGAAGGGGGGTGGTGTTCCTTGGGCCCCATACTGTTGTAATTTGGATTATGGATTGTCTTTTTTACCATTTTTATTATTTTTTTTAGTGCTAATTGCAGTTTTAGAGGATAGCGCTAGGGTTATGCTCTTCAACTACGAGGTCTTAGAATTTTGTGTTAGGTAGGCTCGTAGGCTTCATTTACTATCACCTCTTCATTTTCCTCTTCCATCCGTGAGTGCAGCCACCGGTGCTTGTGTCCCGTTTCGTCACATTCCTTGGTAATTGACTACATTCAAGGAGTAGCTTTTCTGCATCCATGAGCCTTGTCACCGATGGTGGTAATTGATCTTGTTCATGGAGCCACTTTCCTCTCTGACTGCTTCTTCTAGTCCCTTGTACTTAATTTCCATTTGACGTCTCAGCAATATGGCCTTTGGTTCCGAAGCAGACGTTAAAACCCTACTAAATTAATTAATCATTGTAAATTTGTAATGCTTATACTTACATTTAGTGCATAATAACTAAAAAAATAATCCATATGTCTCACAATATTAGAATTAACTCAAATTTATTTGCACTAGCTACCAGAGAAAAGAGTCACTGTCACAGCTTTCATTTTATTTACCATTCTTTCACATTTCCACACCCTTAAAATTCTTTGGTTTTTCAATATGACTTGATTCTACACCTGTTGATGTTGAGAAGCTATGGAGTTTCTCCGGGAGGATCGCAAAGACAGAAGGAGGAGAATGGCACCCCAATCAAGCTCAGCCACCTCTAGGGCCTCACCTGTTGGAAACAAGGTAATTGATATCTTCCATTATTAGTAATTTTGAAAACCTTCCTGCGTGAAAAACCCGAAAATTCATACCCTCCCCGATAATTGAAGAAAACAACAAAAGCGTTTGTGATTTTAAGTCTGTAAAATTATTGGTTATCGGCAGATCATTTAAGCACTTGTGCTACTTTCAGCCTCTGTCATTGTATGGGTCTGTTTTTCCTGTAGGAGGGTTTTAGAATAGTGTAAGAGTATTGAATTAACCATCCAACAAGTCAAATTAGAGTATTTAGTATTGATTACATTTATATCCTAATTCATCTGTTGCTTCAAATATAAAAACATTATCTTAGGGTGGAAAAATTTATACATTGCCTAATATTGAATGTATAAAAATAGTTGAATTACATTATTTATAAATATTACAGCCTGATAAAAATTATTTATTTTGGAGCAAGTAAAGATAGCGGACCATTGTCCGTTAACTTCACTGGGTTAAAATCTGATCCGTTATGTTTACTAGCTTCTATTTTGGTTCGTTAACTTTACTTGGTTAATTTATTAATATTTGACCAATAATTGGAATAATAATATAATTTTGGAATCATAGATACCACATCAAAAACTAAAAAAGTTTTGTAGTCTGTTATCTTTACCAGCTTTATTTCTGGTCCATTATCTTTACCAGCTTCATTTCTGGTCCATTATCTTAACTAGCTTTATTTCTGGTCCATTATCTTTACCAGCTTTATTTCTGGTCCATTATTTTTACCAGCTTCATTTCTGGTCTGTTATCTTTACTTGCACCTTTATTTTATATTTATTCACAATTATAATCACCACTGATAAAAATGATATTTATGATGATTTACTTATAGAAAAAACTATATCTACATAGAAAATTAGCTACATGCAATTTCATTTTTGATCCATTCAATATAAAGATAGGTTTCAGATAGCTAAGTCTTTCTTACATATAAATTTGTATTAATTATTTATCCAGTGTTATGATCATGATCGAAAATTAAATTACTGTCAATTAAATAATTTTTTTAGATATTATTTCATGTTTAGGAATGTTCAAGCATGTGTTGAAACTTGTAGCTAATATTTATGCTTGGCTAATCATGCTTTAAATTTGTCTAGTCAATTCAGTTAATTAAAAATTAACATAAATGAAAGAATCAGCCTTGTGATATTTTCATTTTTACTTTATATTGACTGAATATTATGTATCTAAGATGTTGATTATTTCTATTTTTAGAAGGGAGGTGCAGAACCACACTGGTTGGAAATCACAACTGGTGACATTCTTCTGCCGGTGAAATGGATCCTCAAATTAATGGATAAATTTGCCCTGATTGGTGAACCAAAATCCCTTCTCAAGAGTAAGTACATTGATATTTAATTAATTGAAATATTCAATTCACTTTTATTTAATTAACCGAAATATTTAGTTAACTGAAATTTAATTAACTGGAAGCTTGAAATCTGATAAATCTTCAATTGCTGAGTTTAAATAACCTCTTAATAATTTGCATTTCACGTTGAGTTTGAATCTTTTCCATGAAATATTTGATTAATTAATTAAAACAAATTGGATAATTGATTTATAAAATGGACTATTATTTTTCTGACTTCTCTATGCAATTTTTTTCTTCTATTTTTGGCTTGAGAATCCTGAAAAATAAAATTAAATAAATCATTGATTTTATATAGCTACTTGATTTATGAAATAGATTTTTTTCTGACTTGCAATCCTTTTTCTATTTCAGGCTGGAGAATTAATGTTGATATGCCACAATTAGCATATTTTCTAAAGAGTAGTTTGCATCAGCAGCGTCTGGTGGATTACCAGTTGGAAGCTTTTACCTCAGGTACGACTTTATTCTATCTAATAATTAAAGTCTTAATTTCTAGACATGTCTAATGTAATAGTAGTTAGTTAGCTATAACTGATAATATGATAAAGAGTTTTTGTCAGGTCTGATCTTTGATCAAGTCATTGCTTCTATTTGACACAATAATAAACCCATTTGATGGAGTTATGTAAATCATATATTCAATTTCAAATTAAATTTGCTGTTGATTCATCAATACTTTGATCTCTTAGAGATATTTAAAAAAATCTTAACTTCCAAGATTGTTGTACCTAAATATACTCACTGTAATTGTTTGTAAGATTGTTGTATATGTTGTTTTTCTTTGTTTTGTTCTCATTAAACATCTTACAAACAACTAGGTAAGATATTTTTCATTTTTGCATATTTTTTAATTATCCATATCACAGAAAAGGTTGATCTAAAATATAATATTTTGGTCATTTTCCTAATAATTGTTAGAAAAATGAAGAAGTTAAAGATTCATAGCTTTTGATGTTTACACTAGCACTGCAGTTTTGTCATCTAACAAAGTATTACTAATTTCATATTTCTCATTTACCTTTTTAGTTGGTTGCAATGTTCCTACTGATGATAGCTGTATGTATGAAATGTTTCTTGATGATTTTCTATCCGAGTACAACAGGAAAAAGCTCTCTAGTCTCTCTCAAGAAATCATGGAAGGTGAGTTATACTTTAACTCTTAATATTCAATGATATCTTCATCCATGAGCATCGTCACTGACTGGTGGTAGCTAGGGTAAGTTCCAAATCATCGGTCAGCTTCACATTGTTCGTCTTATAAAGAAAAAAGATATAATGATAATTTTAATTTAATTTTAATTGGTATCCATGATACCTGCCAATTATGATACTTGGATGCCAATTAAAATTAAAAATAAAATAATGATTATTATTTGATTGAAAAGATTCAAACTCAACGGGAAATGCATAATATTAGAGGTTATTTAAACTCTGCGTTGAAGGCTTTTTTCAGATATCAAGCTTTCAAATAGAAAGATTTCTATTCATCATCAGGAGAAGGGAAATCTTTCGAATAGAAATCTTTCAAATAGAAATCTTTCTATTCAAAAGCTTGATATCTGAAAAAAGCCTTCAACGCAGAGTTTAAATAACCTCTAATATTAATGATTATTATATATATCATTTTTCTTATGTGACTCAAGATGCGAAACTGACCCATGATTCAGAATTTACACTAGTTGACTTTGTTCCTTGATTCACTTTTCTTGCCGACTGCTTCTTTAGAGTCCCTTGTATTTAATTTCCTTGTAACATTAGTATTATATTATTAGGCTTTGAAACAACAAATGTTAAAAAGGAATTTAAATTAAAATTAGTCTATTAGTTTTGGATTTAATTTCCTTGTAACATTAGAATTATATTATTAGGCTTTGAAACAAATGTTAAAAAGGAAGTTAAATTAAAATTAGTCTATTAGTTTTGGAAACTTAATAATTGATATTAACAAGCTGCTTTATCCCATCATTTATTGATTGAGTAATTTACTTTTTCAGATCAATCAATTGACTTCTTTTTTAGTGACTGGCATGATGTTTATTTACTTGGGCTGGCACATAGTTACAAACTCTTGGCAAATGCTATGCGCTCCACTACTACGACAAACAAAACTCGAGGTATCAAAATCCTATTGCTGACTCCGTCATCGGAAACTGTACGCTGGATGACAACTATGCTGCAATACACTTCTTCACAACTTGATTTGCAGCTCTCATCGCTAATGTCCGGAACAACTGACTTGGGTAAGAGGAAGAAATGTAGATTTGCTTTTTCAAGTTTTTAATTTCAGTTTCTTCATCTTTTACTAAAGTTTGATCCTTTATGTTGCCTATGGGAATTACATCAATTTTTATTAGGGCTGTACCGATACCATAATTATTGCCGATACCGATACGAGTACTGATACTAGGTTTTGGTAATCTGCCGATACCGATACTTAAAAATCTCCGATACTCCCGATACAGATACACCGATATTTTTTAATTACACATTATTATTATTATTATTAATTTTATTTACCTATATATTGAATGTACCGAATCTGATATGTACCGTATAATGTACATACTACGTAGATATGCACAATCTATTATCTACCAATGAGCTACCAAATACTTCTATTCAATGTTCTTAGAATTGTGTGTTAGAAACATCGATGACGTATGAGTAGAGTAGTACTAAGAAAGCGGATGTAATGAATTGGTATATTCGTGGCTTCGTCCAGTTTGTCTTTGAATATTATATAAATAAGTTTCAAGTATTGTAATCATTGTTTATAATCCAAAACATGATTAATTTAATTTATTCAACCATTATTCTTAATACTCTGCTTATATTCATTGAATAGCAACGACTCATTATATATAACCGTTTTAGTACAAGTTTGATACATGTCCGAATCTGTTTGGAATATACTTAGTTATAGCGCGTCAGCAGACAGCCATTTTGTTTACAAACTTACATATGCCACGGTATGTGAGCCTATGATTTATATATTTATTTCATACGTTTTTAAAACTTAATAATTTCTTACTTATAACAATTGAACCAGAATCGTAATTATTACCACCTATTTAATCATTATAATCCTAATACGTACGTGTGTCATAATTGGTTCAGTTGCCCGTCTGAACATGTTTCTGAACACATTTCATTTTCAGTTTATTGTTGTCTGCTGCCGTTAAACTTTAGAAAAGACACTTTGAACAAAATTAATTAGTTACAATGATATTCATCGTATATTTTCTCAACAATAGAAACTAAAGCAATAAAAGATGTTATAAGTGAATTTTTGATAAAAATAAGACTTTTTAATAGTATCGGTGGTATCGGCATTTTTGAATTCATATTTGCCGATCCGATATCGATTACCGATACTTAAAAAATGGCCGATATAACAAGTACCGATACAGATAGTATCAGTACAGCCCTAATTTTTATCGATATATGCTCCATCTAACTAGCTATTAGTTTACTAGTTGACTATCCTAAAGTATATTATTTCACGTAAATTTTAGAAGTAGCGTCAGACCGGGTGGCTTTGCGCACTTCAACATTCCGGGTGAAGTTGCGCATCGGTAATTGACGGTGAATGCGTGAAAATATTTTAAATCTGACAACACCATTGGAAAGAGCTGCTCTTAAACCCCCTAGTGCATAAATTTCACGAAAATCGTAAGAGATTGAGTATAGATACTAAGTGTTCAAACAGAGACCTATGTTTTTTATGGCAAAATAATTATTTTGGACTAGAATCGAATCTCCGCGAACTTTGCTGTAGTGTTGATAATTATGCTCCAATTTGATTGCAATTTACGTTGGATACGCATAATTTACTGCAGATTAACGTCATGTAAGATGATTTTAATAATAATTATAAATTATTGAGATATAACCAATATACTAGATGCGCAACATCACCCTGGGAATATTTTAATTCACGGGTGGACTTGCGCACATTTATTAATAAAGTTAAAGAGCTCTTATTCATTAATAAACCTGTGATATTCATCCCCGACACTCCTATATCACGGCAATTCCACAGCAGCCTCACGGCAGTTGCACAGCAGCCTCACGGCAGTTGCACAGCAGCCTCGCCCTCACGGCAATTCCACAGCAGCCTCACGGCAATTCCACAGCAGCCTCACGGCAATTCCACAGCAGCCTCACGGCAATTCCACAGCAGCCTCACGGCAATTCCACAGCAGCCTCACGGCAATTCCACAGCAGCCTCACGGCAATTCCACAGCAGCCTCACGGCAATTCACAGCAGCCTCACGGCAATTCCACAGCAGCCTCACGGCAATTACACAGCAGACTCACGGCAATTACACAGCAGACTCACGGCAATTACACAGCAGACTCACGGCAATACCACAGCAGACTCACGGCAATACCACAACAGACTCACGGCAATACCACAACAGACTCACGGCAATACCACAACAGACTCACGG
>CANNZV010003271.1:0-68203 GCA_947561585.1 Caprella mutica
ATCCTTTGCTGTAGTGAGATCCTATGCAGTAGATAAATCCTTGACTGTAGATAGATCCTTTGGTGTAGATAGATCCTTTTCTGTAGATAGATCCTTTGCTGTATATAGATCCTTTGCTGTAGATAGATTCTTTGCTGAAGATAGATTCTTTGCTGTAGATAGATTCTTTGCAGTAGATGTATCCTATGCAGAAGAAGATCCATTACTGTACATAAATTCTATGCTGTATAAAGATCCTTTGCTGAAGATAGATCCTTTGCTGTAGATAGATCTTTTGCTGCAGATAGATCCTTTGCTGCAGATAGATCCCTCATTGTTGATAGATCTTTTGCTGTAAATAGCTCCTTTGCTGTAGATAGATCCTTTGCTGCAGATAGATCCCTCATTGTTGATAGATCATTTTCTGTAGATAGCTCCTTTACTGTAAATAGATCCTTTGCTCTAGATAGATCCTTTCCTGTAGATAGATCCTTTGCTCTAGATAGATCCTTTGCTGTAGATAGAACTTTTGTAGTAAATAGATCTTTTGTTATAGATTGATCTTTTGCTGTTGATAGATCCTTAACTGTAGATGGATCCTTTGCTGTATATAGTCCTGTTACTTTAGATAGATCATTGTCTGTAGATTGATCCTTTGCTGTAGATAGATCATTTGCTGTAGATAGATTATCTGCTGAACATAGATTCTTTGCTGTAGATAGATTCTTTGTTGTAGATAGATCTTTTGCTGTAGACAGATCCTTTGCAGTAGATAGATCCTTTACTGTAGATAGATCCATTGCTGTAGATAGATTCTTAGCTGTACATAGATTCTTTGTTGTAGATAGATTCTTTGCTGTAGATAGATCCTTTGTAGTAGATAGATCTTTTACTGTAGATAGATCCTTAACTGTAGATAGATCTAAGATCCTTTGCTGTAAATAAATGAATAAATCCTTTGCCGTAGATGAATCCCTTGCCGTAGATAGATCCTTTACTGTATGTAGATCCTATGCTGTATAAAGATCCTTTGCTGTGGATAGATCCTTTGCTGTAGAAAGATCCTCTGCTGTAGAAAGATCTTCTGCTGTAAATCGATCCTTTGCTGTAGATAGATCCTTTGCTGTTGACAGATCTTTCGCTGTAAAAAGATCCTTTGGTGTAGATAGATTTTTTGCTGTAGATAGATCCCTTATTGTAGATAGAACACTTTGCTGTATAGATAGATCCAATACTGTACATAGATCCTATGCTGTATAAAGATTCTTTGCTGAAGATAGACCCTTTGCTGCAGATAGATCCCTCATTGTTGATAGATCTTTTGCTGTAGATAGCTCCTTTACTGTAAATAGATCCTTTGCTGTAGATACATCACTTGCTGTGGATTGATCATATGATGTTGATAGATCCTTTACTGTAGATAGGTCCTTTGCTGTAGATAGATCCTTTGCTGTAGACAGATCCTTTTCAGTAGATAGATCCTTTACTGTAGATAGATCCTTTGCTGTGGATGGAGCCTTATCTGTAGATAGATCTTTTGCTGTAGATAAATCGTTTGCTGTAGATAGATACTTTGCTGTAGATAGATCCTTTACTGTAGATAGATCCTTTGCTGTAGATAGATCCTTTGCTGTACATAGATTCTTTGTTGTAGATAGAACATTTGCTTTTGATAGATCTTTTGTAGTAGATAGATCATTTGCTGTAGATAGATCCTTTGTTGTAGATAGATCCTTCGCTGTAGATAGATCCTTTCCTGTAGATAGATCATTTTCTGTAGATAGATCCTTTGCTGTAAATAAATAAATAAATCCTGTGCCGTAGATAGATCCCTTGCCGTAGATAGATTATTTGCTGTAGATAGATCCTTTGTTGTAGATAGATTCCATACTGTTAGTAGATTCTTTGCTGTAGATAGATCCTTTGCTGTAGAAAGATCCTCTGCTGTAGAAAGATCTTCTGCTGTAAATAGATCCTTTGCTGTAGATAGATCCTTTGCTGTTGACAGATCTTTTGCTGTAGAAAGATCCTTTGGTGTAGATAGATTCTTTGCTGTAGATAGATCCCTTATTGTAGATAGAACACTTTGCTGTAGATAGATAATTTGCTGTAGATAGATCCCTTATTGTTGATAGATCTTTTGCTGTAGATAGAACTGTTGTTGTAAATATATCTTTTGCTAAAGATTGATCCTCTGCTGTTGATAGATCCTGCGCTGTAAAAAATCCTTTGGTGTAGACAAATTCTTTGCTGTAGATAGATCTTTTACTGAAGATAGATCACTTTGCTGTAGATAGATCCTTTGCTGTAGATAGATCAATTGAGGTATAAAGTTCTGCTGTTGTAAATAGATCCTTTGTTGTAGATAGATCATTGGCTTTAGAGAGATATTTTGCTGTAGATAGATCCTTTGCTTAAGATAGATCCTTAACTGTAGATTGATCCTTTGCTGTAGTGAGATCCTATGCAGTAGATAAATCCTTGACTGTAGATAGATCCTTTGGTGTAGATAGATCCTTTTCTGTAGATAGATCCTTTGCTGTATATAGATCCTTTGCTGTAGATAGATTCTTTGCTGAAGATAGATTCTTTGCTGTAGATAGATTCTTTGCAGTAGATGTATCCTATGCAGAAGAAGATCCATTACTGTACATAAATTCTATGCTGTATAAAGATCCTTTGCTGAAGATAGATCCTTTGCTGTAGATAGATCTTTTGCTGCAGATAGATCCTTTGCTGCAGATAGATCCCTCATTGTTGATAGATCTTTTGCTGTAAATAGCTCCTTTGCTGTTGATAGATCCTTTGCTGCAGATAGATCCCTCATTGTTGATAGATCATTTTCTGTAGATAGCTCCTTTACTGTAAATAGATCCTTTGCTCTAGATAGATCCTTTCCTTTAGATAGATCCTTTGCTCTAGATAGATCCCTTGCTGTAGATAGAACTTTTGTTGTAAATAGATCTTTTGTTATAGATTGATCCTTCGCTGTTGATAGATCCTTAACTGTAGATGGATCCTTTGCTGTATATTGTCCTGTTACTTTAGATAGATCATTGTCTGTAGATTGATCCTTTGCTGTAGATAGATCATTTGCTGTAGATAGATTATCTGCTGAACATAGATTCTTTGCTGTAGATAGATTCTTTGTTGTAGATAGATCCTTTGCTGTAGACAGATCCTTTGCAGTAGATAGATCCTTTACTGTAGATAGATCCATTGCTGTAGATAGATTCTTAGCTGTACATAGATTCTTTGTTGTAGATAGATTCTTTGCTGTAGATAGATCCTTTGTAGTAGATAGATCTTTTACTGTAGATAGATCCTTAGCTGTAGATAGATCTAAGATCCTTTGCTGTAAATAAATAAATAAATCCTTTGCCGTAGATGAATCCCTTGCCGTAGATAGATCCTTTGCTGTAGATAGATCCTTTTCTGTAGATAGATCTTTTATTGTAAATAAAACCGTTGCTGTAGATAGATCCACTACTGAAAATAGATCCTTTGCTGTAGATAGATCCTTTGCTGTAGAAAAATCCACTGCTGTAGAAAGATCTCCTGCTGTAAATAGATCCATTGCTGTAGATAGATCCTTTGCTGTTGACAGATCTTTCGCTGTAGAAAGATCCTTTGGTGTAGATAGATTCTTTGCTGTAGATAGATCCCTCACTGTAAATAGATCACTTTGCTGTAGATAGATCCTTTGCTGTAGACAGATCCTTTTCAGTAGATAGATCCTTAACTGTAGATAGATCCTTTGCTGTGGATGGAGCCTTATCTGTAGATAGATCCTTTGCTGTAGATAAATCGTTTGCTGTAGATAGATACTTTGCTGTAGATAGATCCTTTACTGTAGATAGATCCTTTGCTGTAGATAGATCCTTTGCTGTACATAGATTCTTTGTTGTAGATAGAACATTTGCTTTTGATAGATCTTTTGTAGTAGATAGATCATTTGCTGTAGATAGATCCTTTGTTGTAGATAGATCCTTCGCTGTAGATAGATCCTTTCCTGTAGATAGATCATTTTCTGTAGATAGATCCTTTGCTGTAAATAAATAAATAAATCCTGTGCCGTAGATAGATCCCTTGCCGTAGATAGATTATTTGCTGTAGATAGATCCTTTGTTGTAGATAGATTCCATACTGTAAGTAGATTCTTTGCTGTAGATAGATCCTTTGCTGTAAAAAGATCCTCTGCTGTAGAAAGATCTTCTGCTGTAAATAGATCCTTTGCTGTAGATAGATCCTTTGCTGTTGACAGATCTTTTGCTGTAGAAAGATCCTTTGGTGTAGATAGATTCTTTGCTGTAGATAGATCCCTTATTGTAGATAGAACACTTTGCTGTAGATAGATCATTTGCTGTAGATAGATCCCTTATTGTTGATAGATCTTTTGCTGTAGATAGAACTGTTGTTGTAAATATATCTTTTGCTAAAGATTGATCCTCTGCTGTTGATAGATCCTGCGCTGTAAAAAATCCTTTGGTGTAGACAAATTCTTTGCTGTAGATAGATCTTTTACTGAAGATAGATCACTTTGCTGTAGATAGATCCTTTGCTGTAGATAGATCAATTGAGGTATAAAGTTCTGCTGTTGTAAATAGATCCTTTGTTGTAGATAGATCATTGGCTTTAGAGAGATATTTTGCTGTAGATAGATCCTTTGCTTAAGATAGATCCTTAACTGTAGATTGATCCTTTGCTGTAGTGAGATCCTATGCAGTAGATAAATCCTTGACTGTAGATAGATCCTTTGGTGTAGATAGATCCTCTTCTGTAGATAGATCCTTTGCTGTATATAGATCCTTTGCTGTAGATAGATTCTTTGCTGAAGATAGATTCTTTGCTGTAGATAGATTCTTTGCAGTGGATGTATCCTATGCAGAAGAAGATCCATTACTGTACATAAATTCTATGCTGTATTAAGATCCTTTGCTGAAGATAGATCCTTTGCTGTAGATAGATCTTTTGCTGCAGATAGATCCTTTGCTGCAGATAGATCCCTCATTGTTGATAGATCTTTTGCTGTAAATAGCTCCTTTGCTGTAGATAGATCCTTTGCTGCAGATAGATCCCTCATTGTTGATAGATCATTTTCTGTAGATAGCTCCTTTACTGTAAATAGATCCTTTGCTCTAGATAGATCCTTTCCTTTAGATAGATCCTTTGCTCTAGATAGATCCTTTGCTGTAGATAGAACTTTTGTTGTAAATAGATCTTTTGTTATAGATTGATCCTTTGCTGCTGATAGATCCTTAACTGTAGATGGATCCTTTGCTGTATATTGTCCTGTTACTTTAGATAGATCATTGTCTGTAGATTGATCCTTTGCAGTAGATAGATCATTTGATGTAGATAGATTATCTGCTGAACATAGATTCTTTGCTGTAGATAGATTCTTTGTTGTAGATAGATCCTTTGCTGTAGACAGATCCTTTGCAGTAGATAGATCCTTTACTGTAGATAGATCCATTGCTGTAGATAGATTCTTAGCTGTACATAGATTCTTTGTTGTAGATAGATTCTTTGCTGTAAATAGATCCTTTGTAGTAGATAGATCTTTTGTAGTAGATAGATCATTTGCTGTAGATAGATCCTTTGTTGTAGATAGATCCTTCGCTGTAGATAGATCCTTTCCTGTAGATAGATCATTTTCTGTAGATAGATCCTTTGCTGTAAATAAATAAATAAATCCTGTGCCGTAGATAGATCCCTTGCCGTAGATAGATTATTTGCTGTAGATAGATCCTTTGTTGTAGATAGATTCCATACTGTTAGTAGATTCTTTGCTGTAGATAGATCCTTTGCTGTAGAAAGATCCTCTGCTGTAGAAAGATCTTCTGCTGTAAATAGATCCTTTGCTGTAGATAGATCCTTTGCTGTTGACAGATCTTTTGCTGTAGAAAGATCCTTTGGTGTAGATAGATTCTTTGCTGTAGATAGATCCCTTATTGTAGATAGAACACTTTGCTGTAGATAGATAATTTGCTGTAGATAGATCCCTTATTGTTGATAGATCTTTTGCTGTAGATAGAACTGTTGTTGTAAATATATCTTTTGCTAAAGATTGATCCTCTGCTGTTGATAGATCCTGCGCTGTAAAAAATCCTTTGGTGTAGACAAATTCTTTGCTGTAGATAGATCTTTTACTGAAGATAGATCACTTTGCTGTAGATAGATCCTTTGCTGTAGATAGATCAATTGAGGTATAAAGTTCTGCTGTTGTAAATAGATCCTTTGTTGTAGATAGATCATTGGCTTTAGAGAGATATTTTGCTGTAGATAGATCCTTTGCTTAAGATAGATCCTTAACTGTAGATTGATCCTTTGCTGTAGTGAGATCCTATGCAGTAGATAAATCCTTGACTGTAGATAGATCCTTTGGTGTAGATAGATCCTTTTCTGTAGATAGATCCTTTGCTGTATATAGATCCTTTGCTGTAGATAGATTCTTTGCTGAAGATAGATTCTTTGCTGTAGATAGATTCTTTGCAGTAGATGTATCCTATGCAGAAGAAGATCCATTACTGTACATAAATTCTATGCTGTATAAAGATCCTTTGCTGAAGATAGATCCTTTGCTGTAGATAGATCTTTTGCTGCAGATAGATCCTTTGCTGCAGATAGATCCCTCATTGTTGATAGATCTTTTGCTGTAAATAGCTCCTTTGCTGTTGATAGATCCTTTGCTGCAGATAGATCCCTCATTGTTGATAGATCATTTTCTGTAGATAGCTCCTTTACTGTAAATAGATACATTGCTCTATATAGATCCTTTCCTTTAGATAGATCCTTTGCTCTAGATAGATCCCTTGCTGTAGATAGAACTTTTGTTGTAAATAGATCTTTTGTTATAGATTGATCCTTCGCTGTTGATAGATCCTTAACTGTAGATGGATCCTTTGCTGTATATTGTCCTGTTACTTTAGATAGATCATTGTCTGTAGATTGATCCTTTGCTGTAGATAGATCATTTGCTGTAGATAGATTATCTGCTGAACATAGATTCTTTGCTGTAGATAGATTCTTTGTTGTAGATAGATCCTTTGCTGTAGACAGATCCTTTGCAGTAGATAGATCCTTTACTGTAGATAGATCCATTGCTGTAGATAGATTCTTAGCTGTACATAGATTCTTTGTTGTAGATAGATTCTTTGCTGTAGATAGATCCTTTGTAGTAGATAGATCTTTTACTGTAGATAGATCCTTAGCTGTAGATAGATCTAAGATCCTTTGCTGTAAATAAATAAATAAATCCTTTGCCGTAGATGAATCCCTTGCCGTAGATAGATCCTTTGCTGTAGATAGATCCTTTTCTGTAGATAGATCTTTTATTGTAGATAAAACCGTTGCTGTAGATAGATCCACTACTGAAAATAGATCCTTTGCTGTAGATAGATCCTTTGCTGTAGAAAAATCCACTGCTGTAGAAAGATCTCCTGCTGTAAATAGATCCATTGCTGTAGATAGATCCTTTGCTGTTGACAGATCTTTCGCTGTAGAAAGATCCTTTGGTGTAGATAGATTCTTTGCTGTAGATAGATCCCTCACTGTAAATAGATCACTTTGCTGTAGATAGATCCTTTGCTGTAGACAGATCCTTTTCAGTAGATAGATCCTTAACTGTAGATAGATCCTTTGCTGTGGATGGAGCCTTATCTGTAGATAGATCCTTTGCTGTAGATAAATCGTTTGCTGTAGATAGATACTTTGCTGTAGATAGATCCTTTACTGTAGATAGATCCTTTGCTGTAGATAGATCCTTTGCTGTACATAGATTCTTTGTTGTAGATAGAACATTTGCTTTTGATAGATCTTTTGTAGTAGATAGATCATTTGCTGTAGATAGATCCTTTGTTGTAGATAGATCCTTCGCTGTAGATAGATCCTTTCCTGTAGATAGATCATTTTCTGTAGATAGATCCTTTGCTGTAAATAAATAAATAAATCCTGTGCCGTAGATAGATCCCTTGCCGTAGATAGATTATTTGCTGTAGATAGATCCTTTGTTGTAGATAGATTCCATACTGTAAGTAGATTCTTTGCTGTAGATAGATCCTTTGCTGTAAAAAGATCCTCTGCTGTAGAAAGATCTTCTGCTGTAAATAGATCCTTTGCTGTAGATAGATCCTTTGCTGTTGACAGATCTTTTGCTGTAGAAAGATCCTTTGGTGTAGATAGATTCTTTGCTGTAGATAGATCCCTTATTGTAGATAGAACACTTTGCTGTAGATAGATCATTTGCTGTAGATAGATCCCTTATTGTTGATAGATCTTTTGCTGTAGATAGAACTGTTGTTGTAAATATATCTTTTGCTAAAGATTGATCCTCTGCTGTTGATAGATCCTGCGCTGTAAAAAATCCTTTGGTGTAGACAAATTCTTTGCTGTAGATAGATCTTTTACTGAAGATAGATCACTTTGCTGTAGATAGATCCTTTGCTGTAGATAGATCAATTGAGGTATAAAGTTCTGCTGTTGTAAATAGATCCTTTGTTGTAGATAGATCATTGGCTTTAGAGAGATATTTTGCTGTAGATAGATCCTTTGCTTAAGATAGATCCTTAACTGTAGATTGATCCTTTGCTGTAGTGAGATCCTATGCAGTAGATAAATCCTTGACTGTAGATAGATCCTTTGGTGTAGATAGATCCTCTTCTGTAGATAGATCCTTTGCTGTATATAGATCCTTTGCTGTAGATAGATTCTTTGCTGAAGATAGATTCTTTGCTGTAGATAGATTCTTTGCAGTGGATGTATCCTATGCAGAAGAAGATCCATTACTGTACATAAATTCTATGCTGTATTAAGATCCTTTGCTGAAGATAGATCCTTTGCTGTAGATAGATCTTTTGCTGCAGATAGATCCTTTGCTGCAGATAGATCCCTCATTGTTGATAGATCTTTTGCTGTAAATAGCTCCTTTGCTGTAGATAGATCCTTTGCTGCAGATAGATCCCTCATTGTTGATAGATCATTTTCTGTAGATAGCTCCTTTACTGTAAATAGATCCTTTGCTCTAGATAGATCCTTTCCTTTAGATAGATCCTTTGCTCTAGATAGATCCTTTGCTGTAGATAGAACTTTTGTTGTAAATAGATCTTTTGTTATAGATTGATCCTTTGCTGTTGATAGATCCTTAACTGTAGATGGATCCTTTGCTGTATATTGTCCTGTTACTTTAGATAGATCATTGTCTGTAGATTGATCCTTTGCAGTAGATAGATCATTTGATGTAGATAGATTATCTGCTGAACATAGATTCTTTGCTGTAGATAGATTCTTTGTTGTAGATAGATCCTTTGCTGTAGACAGATCCTTTGCAGTAGATAGATCCTTTACTGTAGATAGATCCATTGCTGTAGATAGATTCTTAGCTGTACATAGATTCTTTGTTGTAGATAGATTCTTTGCTGTAAATAGATCCTTTGTAGTAGATAGATCTTTTACTGTAGATAGATCCTTAGCTGTAGATAGATCTAAGATCCTTTGCTGTAAATAAATAAATAAATCCTTTGCCGTAGTTGAATCCCTTGCCGTAGATAGATCCTTTGCTGTAGATAGATCCTTTTCTGTAGATAGATCTTTTATTGTAGATAAAACCGTTGCTGTAGATAGATCCACTACTGAAAATAGATCCTTTGCTGTAGATAGATCCTTTGCTGTAGAAAAATCCACTGCTGTAGAAAGATCTCCTGCTGTAGATAGATCCATTGCTGTAGATAGATCCTTTGCTGTTGACAGATCTTTCGCTGTAGAAAGATCCTTTGGTGTAGATAGATTCTTTGCTGTAGATAGATCCCTCACTGTAAATAGATCACTTTGCTGTAGATAGATCCTTTGCTGAAGATAGATCCTTTGCTGTAGATAGATCCTTTGCTGCAGATAGATCCCTTATTGTTGATAGATCCTTTGCTGTAGATAGATTCTTTGCTGTAGATAGAACTTCTGTTGTAAATAGATCTTTTGCTATAGATTTTTTTTTTTTTATTTATTTATTTATTTCACAAAAATGTTTCCTTCCAATTAGAATATACAACAATATTAATACAATAATATTTTGATACAATAATACTAAATTATTACACTATCACAGAGAGACATTTAAGGCCCTTTTTAAGCCGAAGCTTCTTGAGCAACCTACATAAAAAAAAAAAAAGTTAAAATGAAAAGTATCTACCTAAATTATATCGAATATGAAAAAGGTTTACTTTAATATTTTAATTCAATCGAAAAAGAAAAAAGAAAATGAAAATATAGGAAATATAAAATCTACATAATTTTTAAAGTGCACAGTATTCAACGACAGTATGGGTTAATATATATATATTTTTTCCTTCGGAACAAAATTAATATCATACTGCTGTCGTGAAAAATAAATTTAAAACAAGGGACTGGAAGAAGCAGTCAAAAAGGAAAGTGGTTCAATGATTTCCAACTACAATTGGAGACAATGTACACGAAAGCAGAAAAGCTTTCAGAAAGAAAATAGAAAAAGAAGAGGAAAAAGAGGTAATAGTAAATGAAGCTCACCTACAAAAAAAAATTATTTTTGAGCTACTTACTTAAAGAATATAACCCTAACGCTATTTTCCAAAGCTGCAAGTAGCGTTAAAAATGAGGAGCATGGTAGATATGAAAAAAAAAAACGATAACACATAATCCTAATTTTCAACAGTTCGGAGCACAAGGGACGACACCCTTCTTCCTTTCATTCACCACAGACAGCATCAGGATACAGCCCTTGGATGTCACCTGTAGGAAAGTACGCAGGAAAAATGAAAATAAAGTATAAAAATAGAAACTCTACCCACCTACATTAAATGTTATGTGGAAAAAAAAAATTATATATATATAACTCGATCAATGTGACAATCTACAAAATATAATAATAAAAATGGTAATTATGTGATTATACTTGATTGTTAAGGAGGAAATGTTTAAATTTATATTTGAAACCATTATGAGAATTGGCGCCTTTTACATCACTATCAATCTCATTCCACAGTTTACATCCTATATAAAAAATGCAGTTCTGAGACTTGGATCTCTTGTACAAAGGAAGAGTGATTTCAGAATTATTCCTTGTATTATGAGCGTGACTATTAGTGTTTATGGTTATATAGTTAAGAAGGATGGGATCATAGTTGTCAATGTGCATAGTTTTGTAAAAATATATACCTATTTTATATTTGAATATATTGTTCAATGTCAAAATTTTTAGTTCATCAAATATAGGGTTAGTATGAGCAAGATAGTGACTACCACTGACAATGCGAACTGCACGCTTTTGCTTAATAAATACATCATCTCTCAAATAATCAGCACAACCGTACCACACCTCAATGGCGTAACTAACTGTAGAGTGAATGAAAGCATAGTATAACTTTAGCAGTATGTTAGGAGGTAGACACCCCTGAATTTTATTTAGTACACCTACAAACCTAGCTACTGTAGATGACACTTTTTAACATGAGACACAAATGACAGATTATTGTTCAAATTCAGTCCAAGAAATTTAACTTCATTTGCAAATTCTATATTACAGCCACTTAGAACAACTAAGCTTAACTGATAAGTGTTACGGTATGAAAAGATGGTATATTTTGTTTTACTAGAATTAATCATTATTTTATTATTATTTAGCCAATTACTTATCAAATCAAGATTACGATTAATATCAATATGAATATTTTGAAGAGCAGACTTTGAAAATTTACATGAAACTGTTGAGTCATCAGCAAAGAGATTGAATTTGAAAAAGTCTGCACAATTAGGAAAATCATTGAAAAATATTAAAAACAAGAGACCCCCCAACACACTCCCTTGGGGCACCCCACATGTCACTTCACGATCAGCAGAAGATACATTATTTAGCACTACACGTTGGTTGCGCTCAGTTAGATAAGATCGTATCCATGACAGTGGGATACCCCTTACACCATAATGGGAGAGTTTACTCAACAGAATTTCATGAGGCACAGAATCGAATGCTTTCCTTAGATCAATGAATAAAGAGAAGTACAGGTCACCATTGTCTAAAGCAGAGTAAATATCATTCATTAAATTGAGCATCGCATGAGTCGTACTCTTATTCTCCCTAAATCCATATTGATTTGAATAAAATATACCTTTACGTTCAAAATATCTAGTTAACTGATTGTATACAACTCTCTCGTATATTTTTGAGTAATTCGATAGTAAAGAAATAGGTCTGTAACTATTCACCTCCTTTCTACAGCCTCCCTTGTGGAGAGGTATAACATTAGCTGTTTGTAGAGTAGTGGGGAATTTTCCATTGGTCAGTGATTTGTTAATCAAAGCTGCTAGTATTGGGGAAATATTATTTGATATCTTTTTTAAGATTGAAACAGGAATAGAATGGACATTACACGATTTATTTTTTAGTGAAGCTATAATTTTATGAATATCACAAGCACTGATAGGTGTCAAAAATAAAGAGTTAAGGTAACTGCCAGATAAATATTGATGGTGATCACTCTGTTGATTGAGAAAATGGTTTGATAATTGCTGTCCAATAGAACAAAAAATCTATTGAATTCATTGGCTACATCCAATGACCCACTTATAACCTCTCTCCTAGCATCAACCAAAGAAATATTGGAGCTATCAGAATTATCATTACAATTGAGAAGATCATTAATCAGTTTCCAAGTCTTGCGCATGTTAAATTTGAATTCGGTGAATTTTCTCTTGAAGTATTCAGATTTTTTGTCTTGCAGTTGCTTAGTGACCATATTTCTATTCACAGTATATTCTCTTCGGCTCATCTTACCGGCCTTATAGAGTAAATAATAGTTTGAGCGCACCCTAATTTTATTCCTACAGTCCCAATCAATCCAAGGCTTGGTTAAATTTTTATAAGACACAGTTTTACTTATTATTGGGCAATGAACATCGTAATAATGCATAATTGTTTCATCAAACAACGCCAAACCACCATCAACATCATCAAAATCGAGAACAGGAGAAAAGTCATGATTATCAATGGAAACACAGAAATTTAATAACGAATTGTATGAATGTACTCTGTAATTTACTGACCCTGATGGTAACTGAGCTCCAGTAAAAAAACGTTTGCTTATATTAAAAATCAAGTAATGATCAGACAAATCAAGTGGTATTGCTCCAGAAAATACATTAGACAGGTTAGTAGAGAAAATATTATCAATTAGACTGAAACAATTTTCCGTTATTCTAGTGGGCTTAGTTATAGTAGGATTAAGGTAATACATGAACATCAAATTGGCAAAACTCAAACAACTTTCATCATTAGCCATGTTAAGAAGATCAAAGTTAAAATCACCACCTATCTGAATATTTTGACAATTAAAGGATGATAAGGTTTGGAGAACATGATCGAGTTCGGATATGAATTGATTAGGAACACAATTGGGTGGTCTATAAATAGACCCAAGAATTAACTTCTTACCTTCTCTAGAAGTTAAAACGAACAAACACTCCATGTTATCAGTACAAATATCTAGACTATCGATAACTTCACATTTATAGGTACTTTTAGCAAATACGGACACACCCCCTCCTCTCCTCCCACCACCCCTCACTACATGGTAATGGTTATATCCCTCAAAATGTACAAGGTTACAAGTAATGTCATTAAGCCAAGTCTCAGAAAAACATAAGAAGTCGAATTCAATATTCATTACATTCAGCAAGGCAGTTAAATCATCTATCTTGGGATAGAGAGAACGGGTATTCAAATGCATTACTTTAAGATCAAGTTTACTACTGGTATAAGACTCTCGCAGTCCAGATATTGAATAGAATAAAGACTGTCTGCTATCAAAATTGAGATCAGGAAACGAATCATTGAGACTCCGCAAAACATCACCTAAGTCCCTTGTACCATCATCCACAATCATTACAAAAATCAAAATAAATAATGACATAATAAAGTACAGTAACTGAGTTAAACATATTTGCAATGCGTTGCAAGTTTCCCATCAATGCAAGTGTATAGCAAGTCATAAGCAACGCAAATGAGTTACAAATTGACAAGGCAGTAAAGTAAACAACAGCATAATAATTGATAATCGCAACAAGATGAGAGCTAAGCAGCAACATTGTCAAATTTAGCAGTCCCTGCCAAATCATTGAGTAGCATGGTAAGAGGAGAGGCAGCAACGGTGGAGAGGCAGCAACGGTGGAGAGGCAGCAACGGTGGAGAGGTAGCAACGATGGAGAAGTAGCAACGGTGGAGAGGTAGCAACGGTGGAGAGGTAGCAACGATGGAGAGGCAGCAACGATGGAGAAGCAGCAACAGTGGAGAGGCAGCAACGGTGGAGAGGCAGCAACGGTGGAGAGGCAGCAGCGATGGAGAGGCAGCAACGGTGGAGAAGCAGCAACGGTTGAGAGGCAGCAACGGTGGAGAGGCAGCAACGGTGGAGAGGCAGCAACGGTGGAGAAGCAGCAACGGTGGAGAGGCAGCAACGGAGGAGAGGCAGTTTATCTACATCAACAGAACAAATCATAGAGTATGAGGAGTCATACCCATGTTTGCCATGCAGAGCGCGGAATGTAATGTACAGGTCAGCACATATTGTTAAATACGTGAGCCTGAACATCAAAGAAACCAAAAGAAATCTAGTTTCACAAAAAAGTGGATACAGCATGCACAAAGTCTCCTCTCTGTAGAATGTTGCTTTGAATTGTCCCTGTAGTCACTGCTCGGGTGAGTGACCCATTAAATCTGACACATTTAACCCAAGTGCTCGCTCACATATCTCACCAAGCTTCTCCTTGCTGCCAATAATTATCTTTTGATTCTTTGCAGATGGATCAGGAGCCTTCATCCACATGTATACCTGTCCGTTTTGAGATCCACAAGCAGCAACTTTTTGTGGACATTTCTTCTTTGCTTGTCTTAAAACATATAATATGGTTGCTCGCTCAGGTATCAGGTCCTCATTCAAATAGAAACCAATAGGTTTTATAGTTCGGCATGCCGTGATTAATTCGTCTCTAATATCCTTGCGGTTTAATTTCACAAGGATCCTTCGCCTGTCCGGTGATTGCGTTATTTTCTTTCCCAGTCGATAAGCAACTGTAATATCATTGGGAGACATTTCTCGCCGCAATTTCTGCTTGATTACCTCACAGACGACATTGGCAGAGTTCTCACCTACTGAAGCTTCAGGGAGTCCGTTACCAGACATGATGATTGTGTTAGCTCTTCCATATGCCTCAACATCATCCACTCTCTCCCGTAGTTTCTGATTATCCCTATTTAAAGTTAAAATGTCCTGTTCCAACTTTTTAATCATCTCATCTCTCCCATCTATCTTTCTTAATATATCATCGAGCTTAACTGTCATAACTTGTATCAAAGCTTTTCCCTCCTCAGATAGTTTTTCATAATCACTATCGGATACAATTTGCGTGGCACTATCACTCTCATCACTTTCAGCAGACAATTCCGTTAACTGGTTCTTATTTTTCTTCCTCATAGCTATACGGTAATTCAGTTAGACAGCACTAGTAATATGATAGATAGTGTATAGCTAGGTCTATTTTAAACGAAACTAAAGAAAACACTAGGTTGAGTGAAATCTGCAGGAGCAGTCACGACACATCACGTCTGTACAGTGTGACTATAGTGAGATTCAGATTGATCCTTTGCTGTTGACAGATCCTGCGCTGTAGAACGATCTTTTGGTGTAGACAGATTCTTTTCTGTAGATAGATCCCTTACTGAAAATAGATCACTTTGCTGTAGATAGATCCTTAGCTGTAGACAGATCCTATGCTGTATAAAGTTCTGCTGTTGTAAATAGATCCTTTTTTGTAGATAGATCATTGGCTTTAGATAGATCCTTTGCTGTTGATAGATCCTTTTCTGTAGATAGATCCTTTTCTGTAGATAGATCCTTTACTGTAGATAAAACCTTTGCTGTTGATAGATCCCATACTGTAAATAGATTCTTTGCTGTAGATAGATCCTTTGTTGTAGAAAGATCCTCTGCTGTAGAAAGATCTACTGCTGTAAATAGATCCTTTGCTGTAGATAGATCCTTTGCTGTAGAAAGATCCTTTTCAGTAGATAGATCCTTTACTGTAGATAGATCCTTTGCTGTGGATGGAGCCTTATCTGTAGATAGATCCTTTGCTGTAGATAAATCGTCTGCTGTAGATAGATACTTTGCTGTAGATAGATCCTTTACTGTAGATAGATCCTTTGCTGTAGATAGATCCTTTGCTGTACATAGATTTTTTGTTGTAGATAGAACATTTTCTTTAGATAGATCTTTTGTAGTAGATAGATCATTTGCTGTAGATAGATCCTTTGTTGTAGATAGATCCTTCACTGTAAATAGATCCTTTCCTGTAGATAGATCATTTTCTGTAGATAGATCCTTTGCTGTAAATAAATAAATAAATCCTGTGCCGTAGATAGATCCCTTGCCGTAGATAGATTATTTGCTGTAGATAGATCCTTTGTTGTAGATAGATCCCATACTGTAAATAGATTCTTTGCTGTAGATAGATCCTTTGCTGTAGAAAGATCCTCTGCTGTAGAAAGATCTTCTGCTGTAAATAGATCCTTTGCTGTAGATAGATCCTTTGCTGTTGACAGATCTTTTGCTGTAGAAAGATCCTTTGGTGTAGATAGATTCTTTGCTGTAGATAGATCCCTTATTGTAGATAGAACACTTTGCTGTAGATAGATCATTTGCTGTAGATAGATCCCTTATTGTTGATAGATCTTTTGCTGTAGATAGAACTGTTGTTGTAAATATATCTTTTGCTAAAGATTGATCCTCTGCTGTTGATAGATCCTGCGCTGTAAAAAATCCTTTGGTGTAGACAGATTCTTTGCTGTAGATAGATCTTTTACTGAAGATAGATCACTTTGCTGTAGATAGATCCTTTGCTGTAGATAGATCAATTGAGGTATAAAGTTCTGCTGTTTTAAATAGATCCTTTGTTGTAGATAGATCATTGGCTTTAGATAGATATTTTGCTGTAGATAGATCCTTTGCTTAAGATAGATCCTTAACTGTAGATTGATCCATTGCTGTAGAGAGATCCTATGCAGTAGATAAATCCTTGACTGTAGATAGATCCTTTGCTGTAGATAGATCCTTTTCTGTAGATAGATCCTTTGCTGTAGATAGATCCTTTGCTGTAGATAGATTCTTTGCTGAAGATAGATTCTTTGCTGTAGATAAATTCTTTGCAGTAGATGTATCCTATGCAGAAGAAGATCCATTACTGTACATAGATCCTATGCTGTATAAAGATCCTTTGCTGAAGATAGATCCTTTGCTGTAGATAGATCTTTTGCTGCAGATAGATCCTTTGCTGCAGATAGATCCCTCATTGTTGATAGATCTTTTGCTGTAAATAGCTCCTTTGCTGTAGATAGATCCTTTGCTGCAGATAGATCCCTCATTGTTGATAGATCATTTTCTGTTGATAGCTCCTTTACTGTAAATAGATCCTTTGCTCTAGATAGATCCTTTCCTGTAGATAGATCCTTTGCTGTAGATAGATCCTTTGCTGTAGATAGAACTTTTGTTGTAAATAGATCTTTTGTTATAGATTAATCCTTTGCTGTTGATAGATCCTTAACTGTAGATGGATCCCGTTACTTTAGATAGATCATTGTTTGTAGATTGATCCTTTGCTGTAGATAGATCATTTGCTGTAGATAGATTATCTGCTGAACATAGATTCTTTGCTGTAGATAGATTCTTTGTTGTAGATAGATCCTTTGCTGTAGACAGATCCTTTGCAGTAGATAGATCCTTTACTGTAGATAGATCCTTTACTGTAGATAGATCCTTAGCTGTAGATAGATCTAAGATCCTTTGATGTAAATAAATAAATAAATCCTTTGCCGCAGATGAATCCCTTGCCGTAGATAGATCCTTTTCTGTAGATAGATCTTTTATTGTAGATAAAACTGTTGCTGTAGATAGATCCCATACTGAAAATAGATCCTTTGCTGTAGATAGATCCTTTGCTGTAGAAAAATCCACTGCTGTAGAAAGATCTCCTGCTGTAAATAGATCCATTGCTGTAGATAGATCCTTTGCTTTTGACAGATCTTTCGCTGTAGAAAGATCCTTTGGTGTAGATAGATTCTTTGCTGTAGATAGATCCCATACTGTAGATAGATCACTTTGCTGTAGATAGATCCCTCACTGTAGATAGATCACTTTGCTGTAGATAGATCCTTTGCTGAAGATAGATCCTTTGCTGTAGATAGATCCTTTGCTGCAGATAGATCCCTTATTGTTGATAGATCCTTTGCTGTAGATAGATTCTTTGCTGTAGATAGAACTTCTGTTGTAAATAGATCTTTTGCTATAGATTGATCCTTTGCTGTTGACAGATCCTGCGCTGTAGAACGATCTTTTGGTGTAGACAGATTCTTTTCTGTAGATAGATCCCTTACTGAAAATAGATCACATTGCTGTAGATAGATCCTTTGCTGTAGACAGATCCTATGCTGTATAAAGTTCTGCTGTTGTAAATAGATCCTTTTTTGTAGATAGATCATTGGCTTTAGATAGATCCTTTGCTGTAGATAAATCCTTTGCTGTAGATAGATCCTTTTCTGTAGATAGATCCTTTTCTGTAGATAGATCCTTTACTGTAGATAAAACCTTTGCTGTTGATAGATCCCATACTGTAAATAGATTCTTTGCTATAGATAGATCCTTTGCTGTAGAAAGATCCTCTGCTGTAGAAAGATCTACTGCTGTAAATAGATCCTTTGCTGTAGATAGATCCTTTGCTGTTGACAGATCTTTCGCTGTTGAAAGATCCTTTGGTGTAGATAGATTCTTTGCTGTAGATAGATCACTTACTGTAGATAGAACACCTTGCTGTAGATAGATCATTTGCTGTAGGTAGATCCCATATTGTTGATAGATCTTTTGCTGTAGATATCTCCTTTACTGTAAATAGATCCTTCGCTGTAGATAGATACTTTGCTGTAGATAGATTTTTTGCTGTAGATAGAACTTTTGTTGTAAATAGATCTTTTGCTATAGATTGATCCTTTGCTGTTGACAGATCCTACGTTGTAGAAAGATCCTTTGGTGAAGACAGATTCTTTGCTGTAGATAGATCCCTTACTGAAGATAGATCACTTTGCTGTAGATAGATCCTTCGCTATAGATAGATCCTTTGCTGTATAAAGTTCTGCTGTTGTAAATAGATTTTTTGTTGTAGATAGATCATTGGCTTTAGATAGATCCTTTGCTGTAGATAGATCCTTTGCTTAAGATAGATCCTTAACTTTAGATTGATCCTATGCTGTAGAGAGATCCTTTGTAGTAGATAAATCCTTGACTGTAGATAGATGCTTTGCTGTAGATAGATCCTTTGCTGTAGATAGATCCTTTGCTGTAGATAGATCCTTTGCTGTAGATAGATTCTTTGCTGAAGATAGTTTTTTTGCTGTGGATAGATTCTTTGCAGCAGATGTATCCTATGCAGTAGATAGATCCAATACTGTACATAGATCCTATGCTGTATAAAGATCCTTTGCTGAAGATAGACCCTTTACTGTAAATAGATCCTTTGCTGTAGATACTTCCCTTGCTGTGGATTGATCATATGATGTTGATAGATCCTTTACTGTAGATAGGTCATTTGCTGTAGATAGATCCTTTGCTGTAGACAGATCCTTTACTGTAGATAGATCCTTATCTGTAGATAGATCCTTTGCTGTAGATAAATCGTTTGCTGTAGATAGATACTTTGCTATAGATAGATCCTTTACTGTAGATAGATCCTTTGCTGTAGATAAATCCTTTGCTGTAGATTGATCCTTTCCTGTAGATAGATCCTTTTCTGTAGATAGATCCTTTGCTGTAAATAAATAAATAAATCCTGTGCCGTAGATAGATCCCTTGCCGTAGATAGATCGTTTGCTGTATATAGATCCTTTGTTGTAGATAGATCCCATTCTGTAAATAGATTCTTTGCTGTAGATAGATCCTTTGCTGTAGAAAGATCCTCTGCTGTAGAAAGATCTTCTGCTGTAAATAGATCCTTTGCTGTAGATAGATCCTTTGCTGTTGACAGATCTTTTGCTGTAGAAAGATCCTATGGTGTAGATAGATTCTTTGCTGTAGATAGATCCCTTATTGTAGATAGAACACTTTGCTGTAGATAGATCATTCGCTGTAGATAGATCCCTTATTGTTGATAGATCTTTTGCTGTAGATAGAACTGTTGTTGTAAATATATCTTTTGCTAAAGATTGATCCTCTGCTGTTGATAGATCCTGCGCTGTAAAAAATCCTTTGGTGTAGACAGATTCTTTGCTGTACATAGATCTTTTACAGAAGATAGATCACTTTGCTGTAGATAGATCCTTTGCTGTAGATAGATCAATTGAGGTATAAAGTTCTGCTGTTGTAAATAGATCCTTTGTTGTAGATAGATCATTGGCTTTAGATAGATATTTTGCTGTAGATAGATCCTTTGCTTAAGATAGATCCTTAACTGTAGATTGATCCTTTGCTGTAGAGAGATCCTATGCAGTAGATAAATCCTTGACTGTAGATAGATCCTTTGCTGTAGATTGATCCTTTTCTGTAGATAGATCCTTTGCTGTAGATAGATCCTTTGCTGTAGATAGATTCTTTGCTGAAGATTGATTCTTTGCTGTAGATAGATTCTTTGCAGTAGATGTATCCTATGCAGAAGAAGATCCATTACTGTACATAGATCCTATGCTGTATAAAGATCCTTTGCTGAAGATAGATCCTTTGCTGTAGATAGATCTTTTACTGCAGATAGATCCTTTGCTGCTGATAGATCCCTCATTGTTGATAGATCTTTTGCTGTAAATAGCTCCTTTGCTGTAGATAGATCCTTTGCTGCAGATAGATCCCTCATTGTTGATAGATCATTCACTGTAGATAGCTCCTTTACTGTAAATAGATCCTTTGCTGTAGATAGATCCTTTCCTGTAGATAGATCCTTTGCTGTAGATAGATCCTTTGCTGTAGATAGAACTTTTGTTGTAAATAAATCTTTTGTTATAGATTGATCCTTTGCTGTTGATAGATCCTTAACTGTAGATGGATCCTTTGCTGTATATAGTCCCGTTACTTTAGATAGATCATTGTCTGTAGATTGATCCTTTGCCTCTGGTAGATCATTTGCTGTAGATAGATTATCTGCTGAACATAGATTCTTTGCTGTAGATAGATTCTTTGTTGTAGATAGATCCTTTGCTGTAGACAGATCCTTTGCAGTAGATAGATCCTTTACTGTAGATAGATCCTTTGCTGTAGATAGATTCTTAGCTGTACATAGATTCTTTGTTGTAGATAGATCCTTTGCTGTAGATAGATCCTTTAAAGTAGATAGATCTTTTACTGTAGATAGATCCTTAGCTGTAGATAGATCTAAGATCCTTTGCTGTAAATAAATAAATAAATCCTTTGCCGTAGATGAATGCCTTGCCGTAGATAGATCCTTTGCTGTAGATAGATTCTTTGCTGTAGATAGAACTTCTGTTGTAAATAGATCTTTTGCTATAGATTGATCCTTTGCTGTTGACAGATCCTGCGCTGTAGAACGATCTTTTGGTGTAGACAGATTCTTTTCTGTAGATAGATCCCTTACTGAAAATAGATCACTTTGCTGTAGATAGATCCTTTGCTGTAGACAGATCCTATGCTGTATAAAGTTTTGCTGTTGTAAATAGATCCTTTTTTGTAGATAGATCATTGACTTTAGATAGATCCTTTGCTGTAGATAGATCCTTTGCTGTAGATAGATCCTTTTCTATAAAAAGATCCTTTTCTGTAGATAGATCCTTTACTGTAGATAAAACCTTTACTGTTGATAGATCCCATACTGTAAATAGATTCTTTGCTGTAGATAGATCCTTTGCTGTAGAAAGATCCTCTGCTGTAGAAAGATCTACTGCTGTAAATAAATCCTTTGCTGTAGATAGATCCTTTGCTGTTGACAGATCTTTCGCTGTAGAAAGATCCTTTGGTGTAGATAGATTCTTTGCTGTAGATAGATCCCTTACTGTAGATAGAACACCTTGCTGTAAATAGATCATTTGCTGTAGGTAGATCCCCTATTGTTGATAGATCTTTTGCTGTAGATAGCTCCTTTACTGTAAATAGATCCTTTGCTGTAGATAGATCCTTTCCTGTGGATAAATCCTTTGCTGTAGATAGATTTTTTGCTGTAGATAGAACTTTTGTTGGAAATATATCTTTTGCTAAAGATTGATCCTCTGCTGTTGATAGATCCTGCGCTGTAAAAAATCCTTTGTTGTAGACAGATTCATTGCTGTAGATAGATTTCTTACTGAAGATAGATCACTTTGCTGTAGATAGATCCTTTGCTGTAGATAGATCCATTAGGGTATAAAGTTCTGCTGTTGTAAATAAATCCTTTGTTGTAGATAGATCATTGGCTTTAGATAGATATTTTGCTGTAGAGAGATCCTATGCAGTAGATAAATCCTTGACTGTAGATAGATCCTTTGCTGTAGATAGATCTTTTTCTGTAGATAGATCCTTTGCTGAAGATAGATTCTTTGCTGAAGATAGATTCTTTGCTGTAGATAGATTCTTTGCAGTAGATGTATCCTATGCAGAAGATAGATCCATTACTGTACATAGATCCTATGTTGTATAAAGATCCTTTGCTGAAGATAGATCCTTTGCTGTAAATAGATCCTTTGCTGCAGATAGATCTCTCATTGTTGATAGATCTTTTGCTGTATAAAGATCCTTTGCTGAAGATAGATCCTTTGCTGTACATAGATCCTTTGCTGCAGATAGATCCCTCATTAATGATAGATCTTTTGCTGTAGATAGCTCCTTTGCTGTAGATAGATCCTTTGCTGCAGATAGATCCCTCTTGTTGATAGATCATTTGCTGTAGATAGCTCCTTTACTGTAAATAGATCCTTTGCTGTAGATAGATCCTTTCCTGTAGATAGATCCTTTGCTGTAGATAGATCCTTTCCTGTAGATAGAACTTTTGTTGTAAATAGATCTTTTGTTATAGATTGATCCTTTGCTGTTGATAGATCCTTAACTGTAGATGGATCCTTTGCTGTATATAGTCCCGTTACTTTAGATAGATCATTGTCATTAGATTGATCCTTTGCTGTAGATAGATCATTTGCTGTAGATAGATTATCTGCTGAACATAGATTCTTTGCTGTAGATAAATTCTTTGTTGTTGATAGATCCTTTGCTGTAGACAGCTCCTTTGCAGTAGATAGATCCTTTACTGTAGATAGATCCATTGCTGTAGATAGATTCTTAGCTGTACCTAGATTCTTTGTTGTAGATAGATCCTTTGCTGTAGATAGATCCTTTGTAGTAGATAGATCTTTTACTGTAGATAGATCCTAAGCTGTAGATAGATATAAGATCCTTTGCTGTAAATAAATAAATAAATCCTTTGCCTTTGCTGTAGATAGATCCCTTGCCGTAGATAGATCCTTTGCTGTATATAGATCCTTTGCTGTAGATAGATTCCTAGCTGTACTTAGATTCTTTGTTGTAGATAGATCCTTTGCTGTAGATAGATCCTTTGTAGTAGATAGATCTTTCACTGTAGATAGATCCTTAGCTGTAGATAGATCTAAGATCCTTTGCTGTAAATAAATAAATAAATCCTTTGCCTTTGCTGTAGATAGATCTTTTGTAGTAGATAGATCTTTTACTGTAGATAGATCCTTAGCTGTAGATAGATCTAAGATCCTTTGCTGTAAATAAATAAATAAATCCTTTGCCTTTGCTGTAGATAGATCCCTTGCCATAGATAGATCCTTTGCTGTAGATAGATCTTTTTCTGTAGATAGATCCTTTTCTGTGGATAGATCTTTTATTGTAGATAAAACCGTTGCTGTAGATAGATCCCATACTGAAAATAGATCCTTTGCTGTAGATAGATCCTTTGCTGTAGAAAAATCCTCTGCTGTAGAAAGATCTCCTGCTGTAAATAGATCCATTGCTGTTGATAGATCCTTTGCTGTTGACAGATCTTTCTCTGTAGAAAGATCCTTTGGTGTAGATAGATTCTTTGCTGTAGATAGATCCCTTACTGTAGATAGATCACTTTGCTGTAGATAGATCCTTCGCTCTAGACAGATCCTATGCTGTATAAAGTTCTGCTGTTGTAATTAGATCCTTTTTTGTAGATAGATCATTGGCTTTAGATAGATCCTCTGCTGTAGATAGATCCTTTGCTCAAGATAGATCCTTAAATGTAGATTGATCCTTCGCTGAAGAGAGATCCTTTGCAGTAGATAAATCTTTGACTGTAAACAGATCCTTTGCTGTAGATAGATCCTTTGCAGTAGAAAGATCCTCTGGTGAGGACAGATTCTTTGCTGTAGATAGATACCTTACTGAAGATAGATCACTTTGCTGTAGATAGATCCTTCGCTGTAGATAGAACCTTTGCTGTATAAAGTTCTGCTGTTGTAAATAGATTTTTTGTTGTAGATAGATCATTGGATTTAGATAGATCCTTTGCTGTAGATAGATCCTTTGCTTAAGAAAGATCCTTAACTATAGATTGATCCTATGCTGTAGAGAGATCCTTTGCAGTAGATAAATCCTTGACTGTAGATAGATCCTTTGCTGTAGATAGATCCTTTGCTGTAGATAGATCCTTTGCTGTAGATAGATCCTTTGCTGTAGATAGATTCTTTGCTGAAGATAGTTTCTTTGCTGTAGATAGATCCTTTGCTGCAGATAGATCCCTCATTGTTGATAGATCTTTTGCTGTAGATAGCTCCTTTACTGTAAATAGATCCTTTGCTGTAGATAGATCCCTTGCTGTGGATAGATCATATGATGTAGATAGATCCTTTACTGTAGATAGGTCCTTTGCTGTAGATAGATCCTTTGCTGTAGATAGATCCTTTACTGTAGATAGATCCTTTGCTGTAGATAGATTCTTAGCTGTACATAGATTCTTTGTTGTAGATAGATCCTTTGCTGTAGATAGATCCTTTAAAGTAGATAGATCTTTTACTGTAGATAGATCCTTAGCTGTAGATAGATCTAAGATACTTTGCTGTAAATAAATAAATAAATCCTTTGCCGTAGATGAATGCCTTGCCGTAGATAGATCCTTTGCTGTAGATAGATTCTTTGCTGTAGATAGAACTTCTGTTGTAAATAGATCTTTTGCTATAGATTGATCCTTTGCTGTTGACAGATCCTGCGCTGTAGAACGATCTTTTGGTGTAGACAGATTCTTTTCTGTAGATAGATCCCTTACTGAAAATAGATCACTTTGCTGTAGATAGATCCTTTGCTGTAGACAGATCCTATGCTGTATAAAGTTTTGCTGTTGTAAATAGATCCTTTTTTGTAGATAGATCATTGACTTTAGATAGATCCTTTGCTGTAGATAGATCCTTTGCTGTAGATAGATCCTTTTCTATAAAAAGATCCTTTTCTGTAGATAGATCCTTTACTGTAGATAAAACCTTTACTGTTGATAGATCCCATACTGTAAATAGATTCTTTGCTGTAGATAGATCCTTTGCTGTAGAAAGATCCTCTGCTGTAGAAAGATCTACTGCTGTAAATAAATCCTTTGCTGTAGATAGATCCTTTGCTGTTGACAGATCTTTCGCTGTAGAAAGATCCTTTGGTGTAGATAGATTCTTTGCTGTAGATAGATCCCTTACTGTTGATAGAACACCTTGCTGTAAATAGATCATTTGCTGTAGGTAGATCCCTTATTGTTGATAGATCTTTTGCTGTAGATAGCTCCTTTACTGTAAATAGATCCTTTGCTGTAGATAGATCCTTTCCTGTGGATAAATCCTTTGCTGTAGATAGATTTTTTGCTGTAGATAGAACTTTTGTTGGATATATATCTTTTGCTAAAGATTGATCCTCTGCTGTTGATAGATCCTGCGCTGTAAAAAATCCTTTGGTGTAGACAGATTCATTGCTGTAGATAGATTTCTTACTGAAGATAGATCACTTTGCTGTAGATAGATCCTTTGCTGTAGATAGATCCATTAGGGTATAAAGTTCTGCTGTTGTAAATAAATCCTTTGTTGTAGATAGATCATTGGCTTTAGATAGATATTTTGCTGTAGAGAGATCCTATGCAGTAGATAAATTCTTGACTGTAGATAGATCCTTTGCTGTAGATAGATCTTTTTCTGTAGATAGATCCTTTGCTGAAGATAGATTCTTTGCTGAAGATAGATTTTTTGCTGTAGATAGATTCTTTGCAGTAGATGTATCCTATGCAGAAGATTGATCCATTACTGTACATAGATCCTATGCTGTATAAAGATCCTTTGCTGAAGATAGATCCTTTGCTGTAAATAGATCCTTTGCTGCAGATAGATCTCTCATTGTTGATAGATCTTTTGCTGTATGAAGATCCTTTGCTGAAGATAGATCCTTTGCTGTACATAGATCCTTTGCTGCAGATAGATCCCTCATTAATGATAGATCTTTTGCTGTAGATAGCTCCTTTGCTTTAGATAGATCCTTTGCTGCAGATAGATCCCTCTTGTTGATAGATCATTTGCTGTAGATAGCTCCTTTACTGTAAATAGATCCTTTGCTGTAGATAGATCCTTTCCTGCAGATAGATCCTTTGCTGTAGATAGATCCTTTCCTGTAGATAGAACTTTTGTTGTAAATAGATCTTTTGTTATAGATTGATCCTTTGCTGTTGATAGATCCTTAACTGTAGATGGATCCTTTGCTGTATATAGTCCCGTTACTTTAGATAGATCATTGTCATTAGATTGATCCTTTGCTGTAGATAGATCATTTGCTGTAGATAGATTATCTGCTGAACATAGATTCTTTGCTGTAGATAAATTCTTCGTTGTTGATAGATCCTTTGCTGTAGACAGCTCCTTTGCAGTAGATAGATCCTTTACTGTAGATAGATCCATTGCTGTAGATAGATTCTTAGCTGTACCTAGATTCTTTGTTGTAGATAGATCCTTTGCTGTAGATAGATCCTTTGTAGTAGATAGATCTTTTACTGTAGATAGATCCTTAGCTGTAGATAGATATAAGATCCTTTGCTGTAAATAAATAAATAAATCCTTTGCCTTTGCTGTAGATAGATCCCTTGCCGTAGATAGATCCTTTGCTGTAGATAGATCCTTTGCTGTAGATAGATTCCTAGCTGTACTTAGATTCTTTGTTGTAGATAGATCCTTTGCTGTAGATAGATCCTTTGTAGTAGATAGATCTTTTACTGTAGATAGATCCTTAGCTGTAGATAGATCTAAGATCCTTTGCTGTAAATAAATAAATAAATCCTTTGCCTTTGCTGTAGATAGATCTTTTGTAGTAGATAGATCTTTTACTGTAGATAGATCCTTAGCTGTAGATAGATCTAAGATCCTTTGCTGTAAATAAATAAATAAATCCTTTGCCTTTGCTGTAGATAGATCCCTTGCCGTAGATAGATCCTTTGCTGTAGATAGATCTTTTTCTGTAGATAGATCCTTTTCTGTGGATAGATCTTTTATTGTAGATAAAACCGTTGCTGTAGATAGATCCCATACTGAAAATAGATCCTTTGCTGTAGATAGATCCTTTGCTGTAGAAAAATCCTCTGCTGTAGAAAGATCTCCTGCTGTAAATAGATCCATTGCTGTTGATAGATCCTTTGCTGTTGACAGATCTTTCTCTGTAGAAAGATCCTTTGGTGTAGATAGAATCTTTGCTGTAGATAGATCCCTTACTGTAGATAGATCACTTTGCTGTAGATAGATCCTTCGCTCTAGACAGATCCTATGCTGTATAAAGTTCTGCTGTTGTAATTAGATCCTTTTTTGTAGATAGATCATTGGCTTTAGATAGATCCTTTGCTTTAGATAGATCCTTTGCTCAAGATAGATCCTTAAATGTAGATTGATCCTTCGCTGAAGAGAGATCCTTTGCAGTAGATAAATCTTTGACTGTAAACAGATCCTTTGCTGTAGATAGATCCTTTGCAGTAGATAGATCCTTTGCTGTAGATAGATACTTTGCTGTAGATTGATCCTTTGCTGTTGACAGATCCTGCGTTGTAGAAAGATCCTCTGGTGAGGACAGATTCTTTGCTGTAGATAGATACCTTACTGAAGATAGATCACTTTGCTGTAGATAGATCCTTCGCTGTAGATAGAACCTTTGCTGTATAAAGTTCTGCTGTTGTAAATAGATTTTTTGTTGTAGATAGATCATTGGATTTAGATAGATCCTTTGCTGTAGATAGATCCTTTGCTTAAGATAGATCCTTAACTATAGATTGATCCTATGCTGTAGAGAGATCCTTTGCTGTAGATAAATCCTTGACTGTAGATAGATCCTTTGCTGTAGATAGATCCTTTGCTGTAGATAGATCCTTTGCTGTAGATAGATCCTTTGCTGTAGATAAATTCTTTGCTGAAGATAGTTTCTTTGCTGTAGATAGATCCTTTGCTGCAGATAGATCCCTCATTGTTGATAGATCTTTTGCTGTAGATAGCTCCTTTACTGTAAATAGATCCTTTGCTGTAGATAGATCCCTTGCTGTGGATAGATCATATGATGTAGATAGATCCCTTACTGTAGATAGGTCCTTTGCTGTAGATAGATCCTTTGCTGTAGATAGATCCTTTTCAGTAGATAGATCCTTTACTGTAGATAGATCCTTTGCTGTGGATGGAGCCTTATCTGTAGATAGATCATTTGCTGAAGATAAATCGTTTGCTGTAGATAGATACTTTGCTGTTGATAGATCCTTTACTGTAGATAGATCCTTTGCTGTAGATAGATCCTTTGCTGTAGATAGATCCTTCGCTGTAGATAGATCCTTCGCTGTAGATAGATTCTTTACTGCTGATAGATTCTTTGCTGTACATAGATTCTTTGTTGTAGATAGAACAATTGCTGTAGATAGATCCTTGTAGTAGATAGATCATTTGCTGTAGATAGATCCTTTGTTGTAGATAGATCCTTCGCTGTAGATAGATCCTTTTCTGTGGATAGATCCTTTTCTGTAGATAGATCCTTTGCTGTAAATAAATAAATAAATCCTGTGCCGTAGATAGATCCCTTGCCGTAGATAGATCATTTGCTGTAGATAGATACTTTGTTGTAGATAGATCCTTCGCTGTAGATAGATCCTTTTCTGTAGATAGATCCTTTTCTGTAGATAGATCCTTTACTGTAGATAAAACCTTTGCTGTTGATAGATCCCATACTGTAAATAGATTCTTTGCTGTAGATAGATCCTTTGCTGTAGAAAGATCCTCTGCTGTAGAAATATCTTCTGCTGTAAATAGATCCCTTGCTGTAGATAGATCCTTTGCTGTTGACAGATCTTTTGCTGTAGAAAGATCCTTTGGTGTAGATAGATTCTTTGCTGTAGATAGATCCCTTACTGTAGATAGAACACTTTGCTGTAGATAGATCATTTGCTGTAAATAGATCCCTTATTGTTGTTAGATCTTTTGCTGTAGATAGCTCCTTTACTGTAAATAGATCCTTTGCTGTAGATAGATCCTTTCCTGTAGATAAATCCTTCGCTGTAGATAGATTTTTTGCTGTAGATAGAACTTTTGTTGTAAATGTATCTTTTGCTAAAGATTGATCCTCTGCTGTTGATAGATCCTGTGCTGTAAAAAATCCTTTGGTGTAGACAGATTCTTTGCTGTAGATAGATCTCTTACTGAAGATAGATCACTTTGCTGTAGATAGATCCTTTACTGTAGATAGATCCATTAGGGTATAAAGTTCTGCTGTTGTAAATAGATACTTTGTTGTAGATAGATCATTGGCTTTAGATAGATATTTTGCTGTAGATGGGTCCTTTGCTTAAGATAGATCCTTAACTTTAGATTGATCCTTTGCTGTAGAGAGATCCTATGCAGTAGATAAATCCTTGACTGTAGATAGATCGTTTGCTGTAGATAGATCCTTTTCTGTAGATAGATCCTTTGCTGTAGATAGATCCTTTGCTGTAGATAGATTCTTTGCTGCAGATAGATCCCTCATTAATGATAGATCTTTTGCTGTAGATAGCTCCTTTGCTTTAGATAGATCCTTTGCTGCAGATAGATCCCTCTTGTTGATAGATCATTTGCTGTAGATAGCTCCTTTACTGTAAATAGATCCTTTGCTGTAGATAGATCCTTTCCTGCAGATAGATCCTTTGCTGTAGATAGATCCTTTCCTGTAGATAGAACTTTTGTTGTAAATAGATCTTTTGTTATAGATTGATCCTTTGCTGTTGATAGATCCTTAACTGTAGATGGATCCTTTGCTGTATATAGTCCCGTTACTTTAGATAGATCATTGTCATTAGATTGATCCTTTGCTGTAGATAGATCATTTGCTGTAGATAGATTATCTGCTGAACATAGATTCTTTGCTGTAGATAAATTCTTCGTTGTTGATAGATCCTTTGCTGTAGACAGCTCCTTTGCAGTAGATAGATCCTTTACTGTAGATAGATCCATTGCTGTAGATAGATTCTTAGCTGTACCTAGATTCTTTGTTGTAGATAGATCCTTTGCTGTAGATAGATCCTTTGTAGTAGATAGATCTTTTACTGTAGATAGATCCTTAGCTGTAGATAGATATAAGATCCTTTGCTGTAAATAAATAAATAAATCCTTTGCCTTTGCTGTAGATAGATCCCTTGCCGTAGATAGATCCTTTGCTGTAGATAGATCCTTTGCTGTAGATAGATTCCTAGCTGTACTTAGATTCTTTGTTGTAGATAGATCCTTTGCTGTAGATAGATCCTTTGTAGTAGATAGATCTTTTACTGTAGATAGATCCTTAGCTGTAGATAGATCTAAGATCCTTTGCTGTAAATAAATAAATAAATCCTTTGCCTTTGCTGTAGATAGATCTTTTGTAGTAGATAGATCTTTTACTGTAGATAGATCCTTAGCTGTAGATAGATCTAAGATCCTTTGCTGTAAATAAATAAATAAATCCTTTGCCTTTGCTGTAGATAGATCCCTTGCCGTAGATAGATCCTTTGCTGTAGATAGATCTTTTTCTGTAGATAGATCCTTTTCTGTGGATAGATCTTTTATTGTAGATAAAACCGTTGCTGTAGATAGATCCCATACTGAAAATAGATCCTTTGCTGTAGATAGATCCTTTGCTGTAGAAAAATCCTCTGCTGTAGAAAGATCTCCTGCTGTAAATAGATCCATTGCTGTTGATAGATCCTTTGCTGTTGACAGATCTTTCTCTGTAGAAAGATCCTTTGGTGTAGATAGAATCTTTGCTGTAGATAGATCCCTTACTGTAGATAGATCACTTTGCTGTAGATAGATCCTTCGCTCTAGACAGATCCTATGCTGTATAAAGTTCTGCTGTTGTAATTAGATCCTTTTTTGTAGATAGATCATTGGCTTTAGATAGATCCTTTGCTTTAGATAGATCCTTTGCTCAAGATAGATCCTTAAATGTAGATTGATCCTTCGCTGAAGAGAGATCCTTTGCAGTAGATAAATCTTTGACTGTAAACAGATCCTTTGCTGTAGATAGATCCTTTGCAGTAGATAGATCCTTTGCTGTAGATAGATACTTTGCTGTAGATTGATCCTTTGCTGTTGACAGATCCTGCGTTGTAGAAAGATCCTCTGGTGAGGACAGATTCTTTGCTGTAGATAGATACCTTACTGAAGATAGATCACTTTGCTGTAGATAGATCCTTCGCTGTAGATAGAACCTTTGCTGTATAAAGTTCTGCTGTTGTAAATAGATTTTTTGTTGTAGATAGATCATTGGATTTAGATAGATCCTTTGCTGTAGATAGATCCTTTGCTTAAGATAGATCCTTAACTATAGATTGATCCTATGCTGTAGAGAGATCCTTTGCTGTAGATAAATCCTTGACTGTAGATAGATCCTTTGCTGTAGATAGATCCTTTGCTGTAGATAGATCCTTTGCTGTAGATAGATCCTTTGCTGTAGATAAATTCTTTGCTGAAGATAGTTTCTTTGCTGTAGATAGATCCTTTGCTGCAGATAGATCCCTCATTGTTGATAGATCTTTTGCTGTAGATAGCTCCTTTACTGTAAATAGATCCTTTGCTGTAGATAGATCCCTTGCTGTGGATAGATCATATGATGTAGATAGATCCTTTACTGTAGATAGGTCCTTTGCTGTAGATAGATCCTTTGCTGTAGATAGATCCTTTTCAGTAGATAGATCCTTTACTGTAGATAGATCCTTTGCTGTGGATGGAGCCTTATCTGTAGATAGATCATTTGCTGAAGATAAATCGTTTGCTGTAGATAGATACTTTGCTGTTGATAGATCCTTTACTGTAGATAGATCCTTTGCTGTAGATAGATCCTTTGCTGTAGATAGATCCTTCGCTGTAGATAGATCCTTCGCTGTAGATAGATTCTTTACTGCTGATAGATTCTTTGCTGTACATAGATTCTTTGTTGTAGATAGAACAATTGCTGTAGATAGATCCTTGTAGTAGATAGATCATTTGCTGTAGATAGATCCTTTGTTGTAGATAGATCATTCGCTGTAGATAGATCCTTTTCTGTGGATAGATCCTTTTCTGTAGATAGATCCTTTGCTGTAAATAAATAAATAAATCCTGTGCCGTAGATAGATCCCTTGCCGTAGATAGATCATTTGCTGTAGATAGATACTTTGTTGTAGATAGATCCTTCGCTGTAGATAGATCCTTTTCTGTAGATAGATCCTTTTCTGTAGATAGATCCTTTACTGTAGATAAAACCTTTGCTGTTGATAGATCCCATACTGTAAATAGATTCTTTGCTGTAGATAGATCCTTTGCTGTAGAAAGATCCTCTGCTGTAGAAAGATCTTCTGCTGTAAATAGATCCCTTGCTGTAGATAGATCCTTTGCTGTTGACAGATCTTTTGCTGTAGAAAGATCCTTTGGTGTAGATAGATTCTTTGCTGTAGATAGATCCCTTACTGTAGATAGAACACTTTGCTGTAGATAGATCATTTGCTGTAAATAGATCCCTTATTGTTGTTAGATCTTTTGCTGTAGATAGCTCCTTTACTGTAAATAGATCCTTTGCTGTAGATAGATCCTTTCCTGTAGATAAATCCTTCGCTGTAGATAGATTTTTTGCTGTAGATAGAACTTTTGTTGTAAATGTATCTTTTGCCTGTAGATAGAACTTTTGTTGTAAATGTATCTTTTGCTAAAGATTGATCCTCTGCTGTTGATAGATCCTGTGCTGTAAAAAATCCTTTGGTGTAGACAGATTCTTTGCTGTAGATAGATCCTTTACTGTAGATAGATCCATTAGGGTATAAAGTTCTGCTGTTGTAAATAGATACTTTGTTGTAGATAGATCATTGGCTTTAGATAGATATTTTGCTGTAGATGGGTCCTTTGCTTAAGATAGATCCTTAACTTTAGATTGATCCTTTGCTGTAGAGAGATCCTATGCAGTAGATAAATCCTTGACTGTAGATAGATCGTTTGCTGTAGATAGATACTTTTCTGTAGATAGATCCTTTGCTGTAGATAGATCCTTTGCTGTAGATAGATTCTTTGCTGAAGATAGATTCTTTGCTGTAGATAGATTCTTTGCAGTAGATGTATCCTATGCAGAAGATAGATCCATTACTGTACATAGATCCTGTGCTGTATGAAGATCCGTTGCTGAAGATAGATACTTTGCTGTAGATAGATCCTTTGCTGCAGATAGATCCCTCATTGTTGATAGGTCTTTTGCTGTATAAAGTTCCTTTGCTGAAGATAGATCCTTTGCTGTAGATAGATCCTTTGCTGCAGATAGATCCCTCATTGTTGATAGATCTTTTGCTGTAAATAGCTCCTTGGTGTTGATAGATCATTTTCTGTAGATAGCTCCTTTACTGTAAATAGATCCTTTGCTGTAGATAGATCCTTTCCTGTAAATAGATCCTTTGCTGTAGATAGATCCTTTGCTGTAGATAGATCCTTTGCTGTAATAAGAACTTTTGTTGTAAATAGATCTTATGTTATAGATTGATCCTTTGCTGTTGATAGATCCTTAACTGTAGATGGATCATTTGCTGTATATAGTCCCGTTACTTTAGATAGATCATTGTCTGTAGATTGATTCTTTGCTGTAGATAGATCATTTGCTGAAGATAGATTATCTGCTGAACATAGATTCTTTGCTGTAGATAGATTCTTTGTTGTAAATAGATCCTTTGATGTAGACAGACCCTTTGCAGTAGATAGATCCTTTACTGTAGATAGATCCTTTTTTGTAGATAGATCATTGGCTTTAGATAGATCCTTTGCTGTTGATAGATCCTTTTCTGTAGATAGATCCTTTTCTGTAGATAGATCCTTTACTGTAGATAAAACCTTTGCTGTTGATAGATCCCATACTGTAAATAGATTCTTTGCTGTAGATAGATCCTTTGTTGTAGAAAGATCCTCTGCTGTAGAAAGATCTACTGCTGTAAATAGATCCTTTGCTGTAGATAGATCCTTTGCTGTAGAAAGATCCTTTTCAGTAGATAGATCCTTTACTGTAGATAGATCCTTTGCTGTGGATGGAGCCTTATCTGTAGATAGATCCTTTGCTGTAGATAAATCGTCTGCTGTAGATAGATACTTTGCTGTAGATAGATCCTTTACTGTAGATAGATCCTTTGCTGTAGATAGATCCTTTGCTGTACATAGATTTTTTGTTGTAGATAGAACATTTTCTTTAGATAGATCTTTTGTAGTAGATAGATCATTTGCTGTAGATAGATCCTTTGTTGTAGATAGATCCTTCGCTGTAAATAGATCCTTTCCTGTAGATAGATCATTTTCTGTAGATAGATCCTTTGCTGTAAATAAATAAATAAATCCTGTGCCGTAGATAGATCCCTTGCCGTAGATAGATTATTTGCTGTAGATAGATCCTTTGTTGTAGATAGATCCCATACTGTAAATAGATTCTTTGCTGTAGATAGATCCTTTGCTGTAGAAAGATCCTCTGCTGTAGAAAGATCTTCTGCTGTAAATAGATCCTTTGCTGTAGATAGATCCTTTGCTGTTGACAGATCTTTTGCTGTAGAAAGATCCTTTGGTGTAGATAGATTCTTTGCTGTAGATAGATCCCTTATTGTAGATAGAACACTTTGCTGTAGATAGATCATTTGCTGTAGATAGATCCCTTATTGTTGATAGATCTTTTGCTGTAGATAGAACTGTTGTTGTAAATATATCTTTTGCTAAAGATTGATCCTCTGCTGTTGATAGATCCTGCGCTGTAAAAAATCCTTTGGTGTAGACAGATTCTTTGCTGTAGATAGATCTTTTACTGAAGATAGATCACTTTGCTGTAGATAGATCCTTTGCTGTAGATAGATCAATTGAGGTATAAAGTTCTGCTGTTTTAAATAGATCCTTTGTTGTAGATAGATCATTGGCTTTAGATAGATATTTTGCTGTAGATAGATCCTTTGCTTAAGATAGATCCTTAACTGTAGATTGATCCATTGCTGTAGAGAGATCCTATGCAGTAGATAAATCCTTGACTGTAGATAGATCCTTTGCTGTAGATAGATCCTTTTCTGTAGATAGATCCTTTGCTGTAGATAGATCCTTTGCTGTAGATAGATTCTTTGCTGAAGATAGATTCTTTGCTGTAGATAAATTCTTTGCAGTAGATGTATCCTATGCAGAAGAAGATCCATTACTGTACATAGATCCTATGCTGTATAAAGATCCTTTGCTGAAGATAGATCCTTTGCTGTAGATAGATCTTTTGCTGCAGATAGATCCTTTGCTGCAGATAGATCCCTCATTGTTGATAGATCTTTTGCTGTAAATAGCTCCTTTGCTGTAGATAGATCCTTTGCTGCAGATAGATCCCTCATTGTTGATAGATCATTTTCTGTTGATAGCTCCTTTACTGTAAATAGATCCTTTGCTCTAGATAGATCCTTTCCTGTAGATAGATCCTTTGCTGTAGATAGATCCTTTGCTGTAGATAGAACTTTTGTTGTAAATAGATCTTTTGTTATAGATTAATCCTTTGCTGTTGATAGATCCTTAACTGTAGATGGATCCCGTTACTTTAGATAGATCATTGTTTGTAGATTGATCCTTTGCTGTAGATAGATCATTTGCTGTAGATAGATTATCTGCTGAACATAGATTCTTTGCTGTAGATAGATTCTTTGTTGTAGATAGATCCTTTGCTGTAGACAGATCCTTTGCAGTAGATAGATCCTTTACTGTAGATAGATCCTTTACTGTAGATAGATCCTTAGCTGTAGATAGATCTAAGATCCTTTGATGTAAATAAATAAATAAATCCTTTGCCGTAGATGAATCCCTTGCCGTAGATAGATCCTTTTCTGTAGATAGATCTTTTATTGTAGATAAAACTGTTGCTGTAGATAGATCCCATACTGAAAATAGATCCTTTGCTGTAGATAGATCCTTTGCTGTAGAAAAATCCACTGCTGTAGAAAGATCTGCTGTAAATAGATCCATTGCTGTAGATAGATCCTTTGCTTTTGACAGATCTTTCGCTGTAGAAAGATCCTTTGGTGTAGATAGATTCTTTGCTGTAGATAGATCCCATACTGTAGATAGATCACTTTGCTGTAGATAGATCCCTCACTGTAGATAGATCACTTTGCTATAGATAGATCCTTTGCTGAAGATAGATCCTTAGCTGTAGATAGATCCTTTGCTGCAGATAGATCCCTTATTGTTGATAGATCCTTTGCTGTAGATAGATTCTTTGCTGTAGATAGAACTTCTGTTGTAAATAGATCTTTTGCTATAGATTGATCCTTTGCTGTTGACAGATCCTGCGCTGTAGAACGATCTTTTGGTGTAGACAGATTCTTTTCTGTAGATAGATCCCTTACTGAAAATAGATCACATTGCTGTAGATAGATCCTTTGCTGTAGACAGATCCTATGCTGTATAAAGTTCTGCTGTTGTAAATAGATCCTTTTTTGTAGATAGATCATTGGCTTTAGATAGATCCTTTGCTGTAGATAAATCCTTTGCTGTAGATAGATCCTTTTCTGTAGATAGATCCTTTTCTGTAGATAGATCCTTTACTGTAGATAAAACCTTTGCTGTTGATAGATCCCATACTGTAAATAGATTCTTTGCTATAGATAGATCCTTTGCTGTAGAAAGATCCTCTGCTGTAGAAAGATCTACTGCTGTAAATAGATCCTTTGCTGTAGATAGATCCTTTGCTGTTGACAGATCTTTCGCTGTTGAAAGATCCTTTGGTGTAGATAGATTCTTTGCTGTAGATAGATCACTTACTGTAGATAGAACACCTTGCTGTAGATAGATCATTTGCTGTAGGTAGATCCCATATTGTTGATAGATCTTTTGCTGTAGATATCTCCTTTACTGTAAATAGATCCTTCGCTGTAGATAGATACTTTGCTGTAGATAGATTTTTTGCTGTAGATAGAACTTTTGTTGTAAATAGATCTTTTGCTATAGATTGATCCTTTGCTGTTGACAGATCCTACGTTGTAGAAAGATCCTTTGGTGAAGACAGATTCTTTGCTGTAGATAGATCCCTTACTGAAGATAGATCACTTTGCTGTAGATAGATCCTTCGCTATAGATAGATCCTTTGCTGTATAAAGTTCTGCTGTTGTAAATAGATTTTTTGTTGTAGATAGATCATTGGCTTTAGATAGATCCTTTGCTGTAGATAGATCCTTTGCTTAAGATAGATCCTTAACTTTAGATTGATCCTATGCTGTAGAGAGATCCTTTGTAGTAGATAAATCCTTGACTGTAGATAGATGCTTCGCTGTAGATAGATCCTTTGCTGTAGATAGATCCTTTGCTGTAGATAGATCCTTTGCTGTAGATAGATTCTTTGCTGAAGATAGTTTTTTTGCTGTGGATAGATTCTTTGCAGCAGATGTATCCTATGCAGTAGATAGATCCAATACTGTACATAGATCCTATGCTGTATAAAGATCCTTTGCTGAAGATAGACCCTTTACTGTAAATAGATCCTTTGCTGTAGATACTTCCCTTGCTGTGGATTGATCATATGATGTTGATAGATCCTTTACTGTAGATAGGTCATTTGCTGTAGATAGATCCTTTGCTGTAGACAGATCCTTTACTGTAGATAGATCCTTATCTGTAGATAGATCCTTTGCTGTAGATAAATCGTTTGCTGTAGATAGATACTTTGCTATAGATAGATCCTTTACTGTAGATAGATCCTTTGCTGTAGATAGATCCTTTGCTGTAGATTGATCCTTTCCTGTAGATAGATCCTTTTCTGTAGATAGATCCTTTGCTGTAAATAAATAAATAAATCCTGTGCCGTAGATAGATCCCTTGCCGTAGATAGATCGTTTGCTGTATATAGATCCTTTGTTGTAGATAGATCCCATTCTGTAAATAGATTCTTTGCTGTAGATAGATCCTTTGCTGTAGAAAGATCCTCTGCTGTAGAAAGATCTTCTGCTGTAAATAGATCCTTTGCTGTAGATAGATCCTTTGCTGTTGACAGATCTTTTGCTGTAGAAAGATCCTATGGTGTAGATAGATTCTTTGCTGTAGATAGATCCCTTATTGTAGATAGAACACTTTGCTGTAGATAGATCATTCGCTGTAGATAGATCCCTTATTGTTGATAGATCTTTTGCTGTAGATAGAACTGTTGTTGTAAATATATCTTTTGCTAAAGATTGATCCTCTGCTGTTGATAGATCCTGCGCTGTAAAAAATCCCTTGGTGTAGACAGATTCTTTGCTGTACATAGATCTTTTACAGAAGATAGATCACTTTGCTGTAGATAGATCCTTTGCTGTAGATAGATCAATTGAGGTATAAAGTTCTGCTGTTGTAAATAGATCCTTTGTTGTAGATAGATCATTGGCTTTAGATAGATATTTTGCTGTAGATAGATCCTTTGCTTAAGCTAGATCCTTAACTGTAGATTGATCCTTTGCTGTAGAGAGATCCTATGCAGTAGATAAATCCTTGACTGTAGATAGATCCTTTGCTGTAGATTGATCCTTTTCTGTAGATAGATCCTTTGCTGTAGATAGATCCTTTGCTGTAGATAGATTCTTTGCTGAAGATTGATTCTTTGCTGTAGATAGATTCTTTGCAGTAGATGTATCCTATGCAGAAGAAGATCCATTACTGTACATAGATCCTATGCTGTATAAAGATCCTTTGCTGAAGATAGATCCTTTGCTGTAGATAGATCTTTTACTGCAGATAGATCCTTTGCTGCTGATAGATCCCTCATTGTTGATAGATCTTTTGCTGTAAATAGCTCCTTTGCTGTAGATAGATCCTTTGCTGCAGATAGATCCCTCATTGTTGATAGATCATTCACTGTAGATAGCTCCTTTACTGTAAATAGATCCTTTGCTGTAGATAGATCCTTTCCTGTAGATAGATCCTTTGCTGTAGATAGATCCTTTGCTGTAGATAGAACTTTTGTTGTAAATAAATCTTTTGTTATAGATTGATCCTTTGCTGTTGATAGATCCTTAACTGTAGATGGATCCTTTGCTGTATATAGTCCCGTAACTTTAGATAGATCATTGTCTGTAGATTGATCCTTTGCCTCTGGTAGATCATTTGCTGTAGATAGATTATCTGCTGAACATAGATTCTTTGCTGTAGATAGATTCTTTGTTGTAGATAGATCCTTTGCTGTAGACAGATCCTTTGCAGTAGATAGATCCTTTACTGTAGATAGATCCTTTGCTGTAGATAGATTCTTAGCTGTACATAGATTCTTTGTTGTAGATAGATCCTTTGCTGTAGATAGATCCTTTAAAGTAGATAGATCTTTTACTGTAGATAGATCCTTAGCTGTAGATAGATCTAAGATACTTTGCTGTAAATAAATAAATAAATCCTTTGCCGTAGATGAATGCCTTGCCGTAGATAGATCCTTTGCTGTAGATAGATTCTTTGCTGTAGATAGAACTTCTGTTGTAAATAGATCTTTTGCTATAGATTGATCCTTTGCTGTTGACAGATCCTGCGCTGTAGAACGATCTTTTGGTGTAGACAGATTCTTTTCTGTAGATAGATCCCTTACTGAAAATAGATCACTTTGCTGTAGATAGATCCTTTGCTGTAGACAGATCCTATGCTGTATAAAGTTTTGCTGTTGTAAATAGATCCTTTTTTGTAGATAGATCATTGACTTTAGATAGATCCTTTGCTGTAGATAGATCCTTTGCTGTAGATAGATCCTTTTCTATAAAAAGATCCTTTTCTGTAGATAGATCCTTTACTGTAGATAAAACCTTTACTGTTGATAGATCCCATACTGTAAATAGATTCTTTGCTGTAGATAGATCCTTTGCTGTAGAAAGATCCTCTGCTGTAGAAAGATCTACTGCTGTAAATAAATCCTTTGCTGTAGATAGATCCTTTGCTGTTGACAGATCTTTCGCTGTAGAAAGATCCTTTGGTGTAGATAGATTCTTTGCTGTAGATAGATCCCTTACTGTAGATAGAACACCTTGCTGTAAATAGATCATTTGCTGTAGGTAGATCCCTTATTGTTGATAGATCTTTTGCTGTAGATAGCTCCTTTACTGTAAATAGATCCTTTGCTGTAGATAGATCCTTTCCTGTGGATAAATCCTTTGCTGTAGATAGATTTTTTGCTGTAGATAGAACTTTTGTTGGATATATATCTTTTGCTAAAGATTGATCCTCTGCTGTTGATAGATCCTGCGCTGTAAAAAATCCTTTGGTGTAGACAGATTCATTGCTGTAGATAGATTTCTTACTGAAGATAGATCACTTTGCTGTAGATAGATCCTTTGCTGTAGATAGATCCATTAGGGTATAAAGTTCTGCTGTTGTAAATAAATCCTTTGTTGTAGATAGATCATTGGCTTTAGATAGATATTTTGCTGTAGAGAGATCCTATGCAGTAGATAAATTCTTGACTGTAGATAGATCCTTTGCTGTAGATAGATCTTTTTCTGTAGATAGATCCTTTGCTGAAGATAGATTCTTTGCTGAAGATAGATTTTTTGCTGTAGATAGATTCTTTGCAGTAGATGTATCCTATGCAGAAGATTGATCCATTACTGTACATAGATCCTATGCTGTATAAAGATCCTTTGCTGAAGATAGATCCTTTGCTGTAAATAGATCCTTTGCTGCAGATAGATCTCTCATTGTTGATAGATCTTTTGCTGTATGAAGATCCTTTGCTGAAGATAGATCCTTTGCTGTACATAGATCCTTTGCTGCAGATAGATCCCTCATTAATGATAGATCTTTTGCTGTAGATAGCTCCTTTGCTTTAGATAGATCCTTTGCTGCAGATAGATCCCTCTTGTTGATAGATCATTTGCTGTAGATAGCTCCTTTACTGTAAATAGATCCTTTGCTGTAGATAGATCCTTTCCTGCAGATAGATCCTTTGCTGTAGATAGATCCTTTCCTGTAGATAGAACTTTTGTTGTAAATAGATCTTTTGTTATAGATTGATCCTTTGCTGTTGATAGATCCTTAACTGTAGATGGATCCTTTGCTGTATATAGTCCCGTTACTTTAGATAGATCATTGTCATTAGATTGATCCTTTGCTGTAGATAGATCATTTGCTGTAGATAGATTATCTGCTGAACATAGATTCTTTGCTGTAGATAAATTCTTCGTTGTTGATAGATCCTTTGCTGTAGACAGCTCCTTTGCAGTAGATAGATCCTTTACTGTAGATAGATCCATTGCTGTAGATAGATTCTTAGCTGTACCTAGATTCTTTGTTGTAGATAGATCCTTTGCTGTAGATAGATCCTTTGTAGTAGATAGATCTTTTACTGTAGATAGATCCTTAGCTGTAGATAGATATAAGATCCTTTGCTGTAAATAAATAAATAAATCCTTTGCCTTTGCTGTAGATAGATCCCTTGCCGTAGATAGATCCTTTGCTGTAGATAGATCCTTTGCTGTAGATAGATTCCTAGCTGTACTTAGATTCTTTGTTGTAGATAGATCCTTTGCTGTAGATAGATCCTTTGTAGTAGATAGATCTTTTACTGTAGATAGATCCTTAGCTGTAGATAGATCTAAGATCCTTTGCTGTAAATAAATAAATAAATCCTTTGCCTTTGCTGTAGATAGATCTTTTGTAGTAGATAGATCTTTTTCTGTAGATAGATCCTTAGCTGTAGATAGATCTAAGATCCTTTGCTGTAAATAAATAAATAAATCCTTTGCCTTTGCTGTAGATAGATCCCTTGCCGTAGATAGATCCTTTGCTGTAGATAGATCTTTTTCTGTAGATAGATCCTTTTCTGTGGATAGATCTTTTATTGTAGATAAAACCGTTGCTGTAGATAGATCCCATACTGAAAATAGATCCTTTGCTGTAGATAGATCCTTTGCTGTAGAAAAATCCTCTGCTGTAGAAAGATCTCCTGCTGTAAATAGATCCATTGCTGTTGATAGATCCTTTGCTGTTGACAGATCTTTCTCTGTAGAAAGATCCTTTGGTGTAGATAGAATCTTTGCTGTAGATAGATCCCTTACTGTAGATAGATCACTTTGCTGTAGATAGATCCTTCGCTCTAGACAGATCCTATGCTGTATAAAGTTCTGCTGTTGTAATTAGATCCTTTTTTGTAGATAGATCATTGGCTTTAGATAGATCCTTTGCTTTAGATAGATCCTTTGCTCAAGATAGATCCTTAAATGTAGATTGATCCTTCGCTGAAGAGAGATCCTTTGCAGTAGATAAATCTTTGACTGTAAACAGATCCTTTGCTGTAGATAGATCCTTTGCAGTAGATAGATCCTTTGCTGTAGATAGATACTTTGCTGTAGATTGATCCTTTGCTGTTGACAGATCCTGCGTTGTAGAAAGATCCTCTGGTGAGGACAGATTCTTTGCTGTAGATAGATACCTTACTGAAGATAGATCACTTTGCTGTAGATAGATCCTTCGCTGTAGATAGAACCTTTGCTGTATAAAGTTCTGCTGTTGTAAATAGATTTTTTGTTGTAGATAGATCATTGGATTTAGATAGATCCTTTGCTGTAGATAGATCCTTTGCTTAAGATAGATCCTTAACTATAGATTGATCCTATGCTGTAGAGAGATCCTTTGCTGTAGATAAATCCTTGACTGTAGATAGATCCTTTGCTGTAAATAGATCCTTTGCTGTAGATAGATCCTTTGCTGTAGATAAATTCTTTGCTGAAGATAGTTTCTTTGCTGTAGATAGATCCTTTGCTGCAGATAGATCCCTCATTGTTGATAGATCTTTTGCTGTAGATAGCTCCTTTACTGTAAATAGATCCTTTGCTGTAGATAGATCCCTTGCTGTGGATAGATCATATGATGTAGATAGATCCTTTACTGTAGATAGGTCCTTTGCTGTAGATAGATCCTTTGCTGTAGATAGATCCTTTTCAGTAGATAGATCCTTTACTGTAGATAGATCCTTTGCTGTGGATGGAGCCTTATCTGTAGATAGATCATTTGCTGAAGATAAATCGTTTGCTGTAGATAGATACTTTGCTGTTGATAGATCCTTTACTGTAGATAGATCCTTTGCTGTAGATAGATCCTTTGCTGTAGATAGATCCTTCGCTGTAGATAGATCCTTCGCTGTAGATAGATTCTTTACTGCTGATAGATTCTTTGCTGTACATAGATTCTTTGTTGTAGATAGAACAATTGCTGTAGATAGATCCTTGTAGTAGATAGATCATTTGCTGTAGATAGATCCTTTGTTGTAGATAGATCCTTCGCTGTAGATAGATCGTTTTCTGTGGATAGATCCTTTTCTGTAGATAGATCCTTTGCTGTAAATAAATAAATAAATCCTGTGCCGTAGATAGATCCCTTGCCGTAGATAGATCATTTGCTGTAGATAGATACTTTGTTGTAGATAGATCCTTCGCTGTAGATAGATCCTTTTCTGTAGATAGATCCTTTTCTGTAGATAGATCCTTTACTGTAGATAAAACCTTTGCTGTTGATAGATCCCATACTGTAAATAGATTCTTCGCTGTAGATAGATCCTTTGCTGTAGAAAGATCCTCTGCTGTAGAAAGATCTTCTGCTGTAAATAGATCCCTTGCTGTAGATAGATCCTTTGCTGTTGACAGATCTTTTGCTGTAGAAAGATCCTTTGGTGTAGATAGATTCTTTGCTGTAGATAGATCCCTTACTGTAGATAGAACACTTTGCTGTAGATAGATCATTTGCTGTAAATAGATCCCTTATTGTTGTTAGATCTTTTGCTGTAGATAGCTCCTTTACTGTAAATAGATCTTTTGCTGTAGATAGATCCTTTCCTGTAGATAAATCCTTCGCTGTAGATAGATTTTTTGCTGTAGATAGAACTTTTGTTGTAAATGTATCTTTTGCTAAAGATTGATCCTCTGCTGTTGATAGATCCTGTGCTGTAAAAAATCCTTTGGTGTAGACAGATTCTTTGCTGTAGATAGATCTCTTACTGAAGATAGATCACTTTGCTGTAGATAGATCCTTTACTGTAGATAGATCCATTAGGGTATAAAGTTCTGCTGTTGTAAATAGATACTTTGTTGTAGATAGATCATTGGCTTTAGATAGATATTTTGCTGTAGATGGGTCCTTTGCTTAAGATAGATCCTTAACTTTAGATTGATCCTTTGCTGTAGAGAGATCCTATGCAGTAGATAAATCCTTGACTGTAGATAGATCGTTTGCTGTAGATAGATCCTTTTCTGTAGATAGATCCTTTGCTGTAGATAGATCCTTTGCTGTAGATAGATTCTTTGCTGAAGATAGATTCTTTGCTGTAGATAGATTCTTTGCAGTAGATGTATCCTATGCAGAAGATAGATCCATTACTGTACATAGATCCTGTGCTGTATGAAGATCCGTTGCTGAAGATAGATACTTTGCTGTAGATAGATCCTTTGCTGCAGATAGATCCCTCATTGTTGATAGGTCTTTTGCTGTATAAAGTTCCTTTGCTGAAGATAGATCCTTTGCTGTAGATAGATCCTTTGCTGCAGATAGATCCCTCATTGTTGATAGATCTTTTGCTGTAAATAGCTCCTTGGTGTTGATAGATCATTTTCTGTAGATAGCTCCTTTACTGTAAATAGATCCTTTGCTGTAGATAGATCCTTTCCTGTAAATAGATCCTTTGCTGTAGATAGATCCTTTGCTGTAGATAGATCCTTTGCTGTAATAAGAACTTTTGTTGTAAATAGATCTTATGTTATAGATTGATCCTTTGCTGTTGATAGATCCTTAACTGTAGATGGATCATTTGCTGTATATAGTCCCGTTACTTTAGATAGATCATTGTCTGTAGATTGATTCTTTGCTGTAGATAGATCATTTGCTGAAGATAGATTATCTGCTGAACATAGATTCTTTGCTGTAGATAGATTCTTTGTTGTAAATAGATCCTTTGATGTAGACAGACCCTTTGCAGTAGATAGATCCTTTACTGTAGATAGATCCTTTGCTGTAGATAGATTCCTAGCTGTGCATAGATTATTTGTTGTAGATAGATCCTATGCTGTATATAGATCCTTTGTAGTAAATAGATCTTTTACTGTAGATAGATCCCTTAATGTAGATAGATCACTTTGCTGTAGATAGATCCTTTGATGAAGATAGATCCTTTGCTGTAGATAAATCCTTTGCTGCATATAGATCCCTTATTGTTGATAGATCCTTGGCTGTAGATAGATTCTTTGCTGTAGATAGAACTTTTGTTGTAAATAGATCTTTTGCTATAGATTGATCCTTTGCTGTTGACAGATCCTGCGCTGTAGAAAGATCTTTTGGTGTTGACAGATTCTTTTCTGTAGATAGATCCCCTACTGAAAATAGATCACTATGCTGTAGATAGATGCTTTGCTGTAGACAGATCCTATGCTGTATGAAGTTCTGCTCTTGTAAATAGATCCTTTTTTGTAGATAGATCATTAGCTTTAGATAGATCCTTTGCTGTAGATAGATCATTTGCTTAAGATAGATCCTTAAATGTAGATTGATCCTTTTCTGTAGATAGATCCTTTACTGTAGATAAAACCTTTGCTGTTGATAGATTCCATATTGTAAATAGATTCTTTGTTGTAGATAGATCCTTTGCTGTACAAAGATCCTCTGCTGTAGAAAGATCTTCTGCTGTAAATAGATCCCTTGCTGTAGATAGATCCTTCGCTGTTGACAGATCTTTTGCTGTAGAAAGATCTTTTGGTGTAGATAGATTCTTTGCTGTAGATAGATCCCTTACTGTAAATAGAATACTTTGCTGTAGATAGATCATTTGCTGTAGATAGATCCCTTATTGTTGATAGATCTTTGGCTGTAGATAGCTCCTTTACTGTAAATAGATCCTTCGCTGTAGATAGATCCTTTCCTGTAGATAAATCCTTTGCTGTAGATAGATTTTTTGCTGTAGATAGAACTTTTGTTGTAAATATATCTTTTGCTAAAGATTGATCCTCTGCTGTTGATAGATCCTGTGCTGTAAAAAATCCTTTGGTGTAGACAGATTTTTTGCTGTAGATAGATCTCTTACTGAAGACAGAGCACTTTGCTGTAGATAGATCCTTTGTTGTAGATAGATCCATTAGGGTATAAGGTTCTGCTGTTGTAAATAGATCCTTTGTTGTAGATAGATCCTTAACTGTAGATTAATCCTATGCTGTAGAGAGATCCTATGCAGTAGATAAATCCTTGACTGTAGAGAGATCCTTTGCTGTAGATAGATCCTTTTCTGTAGATAGATCTTTTGCTGTAGATAGATCCTTTGCTGTAGATAGATTCTTTGCTGAAGATAGATTCTTTGCTGTAGATAGATTCTTTGCAGTAGATGTATCCTATGCAGAAGATAGATCCATTACTGTACATAGATCCTGTGCTGTATAAAGATCCTTTGCTGAAGATAGATACTTTGCTGTAGATAGATCCTTTGCTGCAGATAGATCCCTCATTGTTGATAGATCTTTTGCTGTATAAAGATCCTTTGCTGAAGATAGATCCTTTGCTGTAGATAGATCCTTTGCTGCAGATAGATCCCTCATTGTTGATAGATCTTTTGCTGTATAAAGATCCTTTGCTGAAGATAGATCCTTTGCTGTAGATAGATCCTTTGCTGCAGATAGATCCCTCATTGTTGATAGATCATTTTCTGTAGATAGCTCCTTTACTGTAAATAGATCCTTTGATGTAGATAGATCCTTTCCTGAAAATACATAGATCCTTTGCTGTAGATAGATCATTTGCTGTAGATAGAGCTTTTGTTGTAAATAGATCTTTGGTTATAGATTGATCCTTTGCTGTTGATAGATCCTTAACTGTAGATGGATCATTTGCTGTATATAGTCCCGTTACTTTAGATAGATCATTGTCTGTAGATTGATTCTTTGCTGTAGATAGATCATTTGCTGTAGATAGATTATCTGCTGAACATAGAATCTTTGCTGTAGATAGATTCTTTGTTGTAGATAGATCCCTTGATGTAGACGGACCCTTTGCAGTAGATAGATCCTTTACTGTAGATAGATCCTTTGCTGTAGATAGATTCCTAGCTGTACATAGATTATTTGTTGTAGATAGATCCTTCGCTGTAGATAGATCCTTTGTAGTAGATAGATCTTTTACTGTAGATAGATCCTTAGCTGTAGATAGATCTAAGATCCTTTGCTGTAAATAAATAAATAAATCCTTTGCCGTTGATAGATCCTTTGCCGTAGATAGATCCTTTGCTGTAGATAGATCCTTTGCTGTAGATAGATTCTTCGCTGTAGATAGATCCTTTTCTGTAGATAGATCCTTTTCTGAATATAGATCTTTTATTGAAGATAAAACCGTTGCTGTAGATAGATCCCATACTGAAAATAGATCCTTTGCTGTAAATAGATCCTTTGCTGTAGAAAAATCCTCTGCTGTAGAAAGATCTCCTGCTGTAAATAGATCCATTGCTGTAGATAGATCCTTTGCTGTTGACAGATATTTCGCTGTAGAAAGATCCTTTGGTGTAGATAGATTCTTTGCTGAAGATGGATCCCCTACTGTAGATAGATCACTTTGCTGTAGATAGATCATTTGCTGTAGATAAATCCCTTACTGTAGATAGATCACTTTGCTGTAGATAGATCCTTTGATGAAGATAGATCCTTTGCTGTAGATAGATCCTTTGCTGCAGATAGATCCCTCATTGTTGATAGATCTTTTGCTGTATAAAGATCCTTTGCTGAAGATAGATCCTTTGCTGTAGATAGATCCTTTGCTGCAGATAGATCCCTCATTGTTGATAGATCTTTTGCTCCATAAAGATCCTTTGCTGAAGATAGATCCTTTGCTGTAGATAGATCCTTTGCTGCAGATAGATCCCTCATTGTTGATAGATCATTTTCTGTAGATAGCTCCTTTACTGTAAATAGATCCTTTGATGTAGATAGATCCTTTCCTGTAAATACATAGATCCTTTGCTGTAGATAGATCCTTTGCTGTAGATAGAGCTTTTGTTGTAAATAGATCTTTGGTTATAGATTGATCATTTGCTGTTGATAGATCCTTAACTGTAGATGGATCATTTGCTGTATATAGTCCCGTTACTTTAGATATATCATTGTCTGTAGATTGATTCTTTGCTGTAGATAGATCATTTGCTGTAGATAGATTATCTGCTGAACATAGATTCTTTGCAGTAGATAGATCCTTTACTGTAGATAGATCCTTTGCTGTAGATAGATTCCTAGCTGTACATAGATTATTTGTTGTAGATAGATCCTTTGCTGTAGATAGATCCTTTGTAGTAGATAGATCTTTTACTGTAGATAGATCCTTAGCTGTAGATAGATCTAAGATCCTTTGCTGTAAATAAATAAATAAATCCTTTGCCGTTGATAGATCCTTTGCCGTAGATAGATCCTTTGCTGTAGATAGATCCTTTGCTGTAGATAGATCATTTGCTGTAAATAGATCCCTTATTGTTGTTAGATCTTTTGCTGTAGATAGCTCCTTTACTGTAAATAGATCCTTTGCTGTAGATAGATCCTTTCCTGTAGATAAATCCTTCGCTGTAGATAGATTTTTTGCTGTAGATAGAACTTTTGTTGTAAATGTATCTTTTGCTAAAGATTGATCCTCTGCTGTTGATAGATCCTGTGCTGTAAAAAATCCTTTGGTGTAGACAGATTCTTTGCTGTAGATAGATCTCTTACTGAAGATAGATCACTTTGCTGTAGATAGATCCTTTACTGTAGATAGATCCATTAGGGTATAAAGTTCTGCTGTTGTAAATAGATACTTTGTTGTAGATAGATCATTGGCTTTAGATAGATATTTTGCTGTAGATGGGTCCTTTGCTTAAGATAGATCCTTAACTGTAGATTGATCCTTTGCTGTAGAGAGATCCTATGCAGTAGATAAATCCTTGACTGTAGATAGATCGTTTGCTGTAGATAGATCCTTTTCTGTAGATAGATCCTTTGCTGTAGATAGATCCTTTGCTGTAGATAGATTCTTTGCTGAAGATAGATTCTTTGCTGTAGATAGATTCTTTGCAGTAGATGTATCCTATGCAGAAGATAGATCCATTACTGTACATAGATCCTGTGCTGTATGAAGATCCGTTGCTGAAGATAGATACTTTGCTGTAGATAGACCCTTTGCTGCAGATAGATCCCTCATTGTTGATAGGTCTTTTGCTGTATAAAGTTCCTTTGCTGAAGATAGATCCTTTGCTGTAGATAGATCCTTTGCTGCAGATAGATCCCTCATTGTAGATAGATCTTTTGCTGTAAATAGCTCCTTGGTGTTGATAGATCATTTTCTGTAGATAGCTCCTTTACTGTAAATAGATCCTTTGCTGTAGATAGATCCTTTCCTGTAAATAGATCCTTTGCTGTAGATAGATCCTTTGCTGTAATAAGAACTTTTGTTGTAAATAGATCTTATGTTATAGATTGATCCTTTGCTGTTGATAGATCCTTAACTGTAGATGGATCATTTGCTGTATATAGTCCCGTTTCTTTAGATAGATCATTGTCTGTAGATTGATTCTTTGCTGTAGATAGATCATTTGCTGAAGATAGATTATCTGCTGAACATAGATTCTTTGCTGTAGATAGATTCTTTGTTGTAAATAAATCCTTTGATGTAGACAGACCCTTTGCAGTAGATAGATCCTTTACTGTAGATAGATCCTTTGCTGTAGATAGATTCCTAGCTGTGCATAGATTATTTGTTGTAGATAGATCCTTTGCTGTATATAGATCCTTTGTAGTAAATAGATCTTTTACTGTAGATAGATCCCTTAATGTAGATAGATCACTTTGCTGTAGATAGATCCTTTGATGAAGATAGATCCTTTGCTGTAGATAAATCCTTTGCTGCATATAGATCCCTTATTGTTGATAGATCCTTGGCTGTAGATAGATTCTTTGCTGTAGATAGAACTTTTGTTGTAAATAGATCTTTTGCTATAGATTGATCCTTTGCTGTTGACAGATCCTGCGCTGTAGAAAGATCTTTTGGTGTTGACAGATTCTTTTCTGTAGATAGATCCCCTACTGAAAATAGATCACTATGCTGTAGATAGATGCTTTGCTGTAGACAGATCCTATGCTGTATGAAGTTCTGCTGTTGTAAATAGATCCTTTTTTGTAGATAGATCCTTTCCTGTAGATAAATCCTTTGCTGTAGATAGATTTTTTGCTGTAGATAGAACTTTTGTTGTAAATATATCTTTTGCTAAAGATTGATCCTCTGCTGTTGATAGATCCTGTGCTGTAAAAAATCCTTTGGTGTAGACAGATTTTTTGCTGTAGATAGATCTCTTACTGAAGACAGAGCACTTTGCTGTAGATAGATCCTTTGCTGTAGATAGATCCATTAGGGTATAAGGTTCTGCTGTTGTAAATAGATCCTTTGTTGTAGATAGATCATTGGCTTTAGATTGATAATTTGCTGTAGATAGGTCCTTTGCTTAAGATAGATCCTTAACTGTAGATTAATCCTATGCTGTAGAGAGATCCTATGCAGTAGATAAATCCTTGACTGTAGAGAGATCCTTTGCTGTAGATAGATCCTTTTCTGTAGATAGATCCTTTGCTGTAGATAGATCCTTTGCTGTAGATAGATTCTTTGCTGAAGATAGATTCTTTGCTGTAGATAGATTCTTTGCAGTAGATGTATCCTATGCAGAAGATAGATCCATTACTGTACATAGATCCTGTGCTGTATAAAGATCCTTTGCTGAAGATAGATACTTTGCTGTAGATAGATCCTTTGCTGCAGATAGATCCCTCATTGTTGATAGATCTTTTGCTGTATAAAGATCCTTTGCTGAAGATAGATCCTTTGCTGTAGATAGATCCTTTGCTGCAGATAGATCCCTCATTGTTGATAGATCTTTTGCTGTATAAAGATCCTTTGCTGAAGATAGATCCTTTGCTGTAGATAGATCCTTTGCTGCAGATAGATCCCTCATTGTTGATAGATCATTTTCTGTAGATAGCTCCTTTACTGTAAATAGATCCTTTGATGTAGATAGATCCTTTCCTGAAAATACATAGATCCTTTGCTGTAGATAGATCCTTTGCTGTAGATAGAGCTTTTGTTGTAAATAGATCTCTGGTTATAGATTGATCCTTTGCTGTTGACAGATCCTTAACTGTAGATGGATCATTTGCTGTATATAGTCCCGTTACTTTAGATAGATCATTGTCTGTAGATTGATTCTTTGCTGTAGATAGATCATTTGCTGTAGATAGATTATCTGCTGAACATAGATTCTTTGCTGTAGATAGATTCTTTGTTGTAGATAGATCCCTTGATGTAGACGGACCCTTTGCAGTAGATAGATCCTTTACTGTAGATAGATCCTTTGCTGTAGATAGATTCCTAGCTGTACATAGATTATTTGTTGTAGATAGATCCTTCGCTGTAGATAGATCCTTTGTAGTAGATAGATCTCTTACTGTAGATAGATCCTTAGCTGTAGATAGATCTAAGATCCTTTGCTGTAAATAAATAAATAAATCCTTTGCCGTTGATAGATCCTTTGCCGTAGATAGATCCTTTGCTGTAGATAGATCCTTTGCTGTAGATAGATTCATCGCTGTAGATAGATCCTTTTCTGTAGATAGATCCTTTTCTGAATATAGATCTTTTATTGTAGATAAAACTGTTGCTGTAGATAGATCCCATACTGAAAATAGATCCTTTGCTGTAAATAGATCCTTTGCTGTAGAAAAATCCTCTGCTGTAGAAAGATCTCCTGCTGTAAATAGATCCATTGCTGTAGATAGATCCTTTGCTGTTGACAGATATTTCGCTGTAGAAAGATCCTTTGGTGTAGATAGATTCTTTGCTGAAGATGGATCCCTTACTGTAGATAGATCACTTTGCTGTAGATAGATCATTTGCTGTAGATAAATCCCTTACTGTAGATAGATCACTTTGCTGTAGATAGATCCTTTGATGAAGATAGATCCTTTGCTGTAGATAGATCCTTTGCTGCAGATAGATCCCTTATTGTTGATAGATCCTTGGCTGTAGATAGATTCTTTGCTGTAGATAGAACTTTTGTTATAAATAGATCTTTTGCTATAGATTGATCCTTTGCTGTTGACAGATCCTGCGCTGTAGAAAGATCTTTTGGTGTAGACAGATTCTTTTCTGTAGATAGATCCCTTACTGAAAATAGATCAATATGCTGTAGATAGATCCTTTGCTGTAGACAGATCCTATGCTGTATGAAGTTCTGCTGTTGTAAATAGATCCTTTTTTGTAGATAGATCATTGGCTTTAGATAGATCCTTTGCTGTAGATAGATCCTTTGCTTAAGATAGATCCTTAAATGTAGATTGATCCTTTGCTGTAGAGAGATGCTTTGCAGTAGATAAATCCTTGACTGTAAACAGATCCTTTGCTGTAGATAGATCCTTTGCAGTAGATAGATCCTTTGCTGTAGATAGATAATTTGCTGTAGATTGATCCTTTGCTGTTGACAGATCCTGCGTTGTAGAAAGATCCTTTGGTGAAGACAGATTCTTTGCTGTAGATAGATACCTTACTGAAGATAGATCACATTGCTGTAGATAGATCCTTCGCTGTAGATAGATCCTTTGCTGTATAAAGTTCTGCTGTTGTAAATAGATTTTTTGTTGTAGATAGATCATTGGCTTTAGATAGATACTTTGCTGTAGATAGATCCTTTGCTTAAGATAGATCCTTAACTTTAGATTGATCCTATGATGTAGAGAGATCCTTTGCAGTAGATAAATCCTTGACTGTAGATAGATCCTTTGCTGTAGATAGATCCTTTGCTGTAGATAGATCCTTTGCTGTATATAGATAGATCCTTTGCTGTAGATAGATTCTTTGCTGAAGATAGTTTCTTTGCTATAGATAGATTCTCTGCAGCAGATGTATCCTATGCAGTAGATAGATCCATTACTGTACATAGATCCTATGCTGTATAAAGATCCTTTGCTGAGGATAGATCCTTTGCTGTAGATATATCCTTTGCTGCAGATAGATCCTTTTCAGTAGATAGATCCTTTACTGTAGATAGATCCTTTGCTGTGGATAGATCCTTTGCTGTAGATAGATCCTTTTCAGTAGATAGATCCTTTACTGTAGATAGATCCTTTGCTGTGGATAGATCCTTATCTGTAGGTAGATCCTTTGCTGTAGATAAATCGTTTGCTGTAGATATATACTTTGCTGTAGATAGATCCTTTACTGTAGATAGATCCTTTGCTGTAGATAGATCCTTTGCTGTAGATAGATCCTTTGCTGTAGATAGATCCTTTGCTGTAGATAGATTCTTTACTGCTGATAGATTCTTTGCTGTACATAGATTCTTTGTTGTAGATAGAACATTTGCTGAAGATAGATCCTTTGTAGTAGATAGATCATTTGCTGTAGATAGATCCTTTGCTGTAGATAGATCCTTCGCTGTAGATAGATCCTTTTCTGTAGATAGATCCTTTTCTGTAGATAGATCCTTTGCTGTAAATAAATCATGTGCCGTAGGTAGATCCCTTGCCGTAGATAGATCCTTTTTTGTAGATAGATCCTTTTTTGTAGATAGATCCTTCGCTGTAGATAGATCCTTTTCTGTAGATAGATCCTTTTCTGTAGATAAATCCTTTACTGTAGATAAAACCTTTGCTGTTGATAGATCCCATACTGTAAATAGATTCTTTGCTGTAGATAGATCCTTTGCTGTAGAAAGATCCTCTGCTGTAGAAAGATCTTCTGCTGTAAATAGATCCTTTGCTGTAGATAGATCCTCTGCTGTTGACAGATCTTTTGCTGTAGAAAGATCCTTTGGTGTAAATAGATTCTTTGCTGTAGATACATCCCTTACTGTAGATAGAACACTTTGCTGTAGATAGATCATTTGCTGTAGATAGATCCCTTACTGTAGATAGAACACTTTGCTGAAGATAGATCATTTGCTGTAGATAGATCCTTTGCTGCAGATAGATCCCTTATTGTTGATAGATCCTTTGCTGTAGATAGATTCTTTGCTGTAGATAGAACTTTTGTTGTAAATAGATTTTTTGCTATAGATTGATCCTTTGCTGTTGACATATCCTGCGCTGTAGAAAGATCTTTTGGTGTAGACAGATTTTCTGTAGATAGATCCCTTACAGAAAATAGATCACTTTGCTGTAGATAGATCCTTTGCTGTAGACAGATCCTATGCTGTATAAAGTTCTGCTGTTTTAAATAGATCCTTTTTTGTAGATAGATCATTGGCTTTAGATAGATCATTTGCTGTAGATAGATCCTTTGCTTAAGATAGATCCTTTGCTGTAGATAGATCCTTTGCAGTAGATAGATCCTTTGCTGTAGATAGAATTTTTTGCTGTAGATAGATCCTTTGCTGTAGATCGATCCTTCGCTGCAAATAGATGCTTTGCTGTAGATTGATTCTTTGCTGCAAATAGGTCCCTTACTGTAGATAGGTCCTTTGCTGTAGATAGATCTTTTGCTGTAGTAGTTCCATTGCTGTAGAAAGATTCTCCGCTATAAATAGATCCTTTGCTGTAGATAGATCCTTTGCTGCAGATAGATCCTTTGCTAAAGAAAGATCCTTTGCTGTAAATGGATCCTTTGGCTGTATAAAATTCCTTTACTGTAGATATATCCTTTGCTGTAGATTTATCCGCTGCAAAAGATTCCTTACTGTAGATAGATCCATTGCTGTAGATAGATCCTATGCTGTAGATAGATCCTTTGCTGTTGATAGATCATTTGCTGTAGATTGATCCTTCGCTGTAAATAGATCCCTTACTGTAAAAAGGTCCTTTGCTGTAGATAGATCATTTGCTGTAGATAGATCATTTGCTGTAGATAGATCTTTTGCTGTAGTAGTTCCTTTGCTGTAGAAATATTCTCCGCTATAAATTGATCCTTTGCTGTAGATAGATCCTTTGCTGTAGATAGATCCTTTGCTGTAAATGGATGTTTGGCTGTATAGAGTTCCATTACTGTAGATATATCCCTTGCTGTAGATTGACCATTTGCTGTAAATAGATCTTTTGCTGTAGATAGATCCTTTGATGTAGATAGATCACTTATTGTAGATAGATCCTTTGCTGTAGATAGATCTTATGCTGTAGAAAGAACCTTCGCTGAAGATAGATCATTTGCTGTAGATTGATCCTTTGCTGTAGATAGATCCTTCGTTGTAGATAAATCCGTTTCTGTAGATAGATTCTTTGCTGAAGATAGTTTCTTTTCTCTAGATAGATTCTTTGCAGTAGATGTATCCTATGCAGTAGATAGATCCTTTACTGTACATAGATCCTATGCTGTATAAAGATCCTCTGCTGAAGATAGATACTTTGCTGTAGATAAATTCTTTGCTGCAGATAGATCCCTTATTGTAGATAGATCTTTTGCTGTAGATAGCTCCTTTACTGTAAATAGATCCTTTGCTGCAGATAAATCCCTTGCTGTGGATTGATCATACGATGTCGATAGATCCTTTACTGTAGATAGGTCCTTTGCTGTAGATAGATCCTTTACTGTAGATAGATCCATTGCTGTAGATGGATCCTTATATGTAGATAGATCCTTTTCTGTAGATAGATCCTTTTCTGTAGATAGATCTTTTATTGTAAATAAAACCGTTGCTGTAGATAGATCCCATACTGTAAATAGATCCTTTGCTGTAGATAGATCCTTTGCTGTAGAAAGATCCTCTGCTGTAGAAAGATCTTCTGCTGTAAATAGATCCTTTGCTGTAGATAGATCCTTTGCTGTTGACAGATCTTTCGCTGTAGAAAGATCCTTTGGTGTAGATAGATTTTTTGCTGTAGATAGATCCCTTACTGTAGATAGAACTCTTTGATGTAGATAGATCATTTGCTGTAGATCGATCCCTTACTGTAGATAGATCACTTTGCTGCATAGATAGATCCTTTGCTGAAGATAGATCCTTTGCTGTAGATAGATTCTTTGCTGCAGATAGATCCCTTATTGTTGATAGATCTTTTGCTGTAGATAGCTCCTTTACTATATATAGATCCTTTGCTGTAGACAGATCCTTTCCTGTAGATAGATCCTTTGCTGTAGATAGATTTTTTGCTGTTGATTGAACTTTTGTTGTAAATAGATCTTTTGGTATAGATTGATCCTATGCTGTTGACAGATCCTGCGTTGTAGAAAGATCCTTTGGTGAAGACAGATTCTTTGCTGTAGATAGATCCCTTACTGAAGATAGATCACTTTGCTGTAGATAGATCCTTCGCTGTAGATAGATCCTTTGCTGTATAAAGTTCTGCTGTTGTAAATAGATTTTTTGTTGTAGATAGATCATTGGCTTTAGATAGATCCTTTGCTGTAGATAGATCCTTTGATTAAGATAGATCCTTAACTTTAGATTGATCCTATGCTGTAGAGAGATCCTTTGCAGTAGATAAATCCTTGACTGTAGATAGATCCTTTGCTGTAGATAGTTACTTTGCTGTAGATAGATCCTTTGCTGTAGATAGATCCTTTGCTGTAGATAGATTCTTTGCTGAAGATAGTTTCTTTGCTGTAGATAGATTCTTTGCAGCAGATGTATCCTATGCAGTAGATAGATCCATTACTGTACATAGATCCTATGCTGTATAAAGATCCTTTGCTGAAGATAGATCCTTTGCTGTAGATAGATCCTTTGCTGCAGATAGATCCCTCATTGTTGATAGATCTTTTGCTGTAGATAGCTCCTTTACTGTAAATAGATCCTTTGCTGTAGATAGATCCCTTGCTGAGGATTGATCATATGATGTAGATAGATCCTTTGCTGTAGATAGATTCCTAGCTGTACATAGATTATTTGTTGTAGATAGATCCTTCGCTGTAGATAGATCCTTTGTAGTAGATAGATCTTTTACTGTAGATAGATCCTTAGCTGTAGATAGATCTAAGATCCTTTGCTGTAAATAAATAAATAAATCCTTTGCCGTTGATAGATCCTTTGCCGTAGATAGATCCTTTGCTGTAGATAGATCCTTTGCTGTAGATAGATTCATCGCTGTAGATAGATCCTTTTCTGTAGATAGATCCTTTTCTGAATATAGATCTTTTATTGTAGATAAAACTGTTGCTGTAGATAGATCCCATACTGAAAATAGATCCTTTGCTGTAAATAGATCCTTTGCTGCAGAAAAATCCTCTGCTGTAGAAAGATCTCCTGCTGTAAATAGATCCATTGCTGTAGATAGATCCTTTGCTGTTGACAGATATTTCGCTGTAGAAAGATCCTTTGGTGTAGATAGATTCTTTGCTGAAGATGGATCCCTTACTGTAGATAGATCACTTTGCTGTAGATAGATCATTTGCTGTAGATAAATCCCTTACTGTAGATAGATCACTTTGCTGTAGATAGATCCTTTGATGAAGATAGATCCTTTGCTGTAGATAGATCCTTTGCTGCAGATAGATCCCTTATTGTTGATAGATCCTTGGCTGTAGATAGATTCTTTGCTGTAGATAGAACTTTTGTTATAAATAGATCTTTTGCTATAGATTGATCCTTTGCTGTTGACAGATACTGCGCTGTAGAAAGATCTTTTGGTGTAGACAGATTCTTTTCTGTAGATAGATCCCTTACTGAAAATAGATCAATATGCTGTAGATAGATCCTTTGCTGTAGACAGATCCTATGCTGTATAAAGTTCTGCTGTTGTAAATAGATCCTTTTGTGTAGATAGATCATTGGCTTTAGATAGATCCTTTGATGTAGATAGATCCTTTGCTTAAGATAGATCCTTAAATGTAGATTGATCCTTTGCTGTAGAGAGATGCTTTGCAGTAGATAAATCCTTGACTGTAAACAGATCCTTTGCTGTAGATAGATCCTTTGCAGTAGATAGATCCTTTGCTGTAGATAGATAATTTGCTGTAGATTGATCCTTTGCTGTTGACAGATCCTGCGTTGTAGAAAGATCCTTTGGTGAAGACAGATTCTTTGCTGTAGATAGATACCTTACTGAAGATAGATCACATTGCTGTAGATAGATCCTTCGCTGTAGATAGATCCTTTGCTGTATAAAGTTCTGCTGTTGTAAATAGATTTTTTGTTGTAGATAGATCATTGGCTTTAGATAGATACTTTGCTGTAGATAGATCCTTTGCTTAAGATAGATCCTTAACTTTAGATTGATCCTATGATGTAGAGAGATCCTTTGCAGTAGATAAATCCTTGACTGTAGATAGATTCTTTGCTGTAGATAGATCCTTTGCTGTAGATAGATCCTTTGCTGTATATAGATAGATCCTTTGCTGTAGATAGATTCTTTGCTGAAGATAGTTTCTTTGCTATAGATAGATTCTCTGCAGCAGATGTATCCTATGCAGTAGATAGATCCATTACTGTACATAGATCCTATGCTGTATAAAGATCCTTTGCTGAGGATAGATCCTTTGCTGTAGATATATCCTTTGCTGCAGATAGATCCTTTTCAGTAGATAGATCCTTTACTGTAGATAGATCCTTCGCTGTGGATAGATCCTTTGCTGTAGATAGATCCTTTTCAGTAGATAGATCCTTTACTGTAGATAGATCCTTTGCTGTGGATAGATCCTTATCTGTAGGTAGATCCTTTGCTGTAGATAAATCGTTTGCTGTAGATATATACTTTGCTGTAGATAGATCCTTTACTGTAGATAGATCCTTTGCTGTAGATAGATCCTTTGCTGTAGATAGATCCTTTGCTGTAGATAGATCCTTTGCTGTAGATAGATTCTTTACTGCTGATAGATTCTTTGCTGTACATAGATTCTTTGTTGTAGATAGAACATTTGCTGAAGATAGATCCTTTGTAGTAGATAGATCATTTGCTGTAGATAGATCCTTTGCTGTAGATAGATCCTTCGCTGTAGATAGATCCTTTTCTGTAGATAGATCCTTTTCTGTAGATAGATCCTTTGCTGTAAATAAATCATGTTCTGTAGGTAGATCCCTTGCCGTAGATAGATCCTTTTTTGTAGATAGATCCTTTTTTGTAGATAGATCCTTCGCTGTAGATAGATCCTTTTCTGTAGATAGATCCTTTTCTGTAGATAAATCCTTTACTGTAGATAAAACCTTTGCTGTTGATAGATCCCATACTGTAAATAGATTCTTTGCTGTAGATAGATCCTTTGCTGTAGAAAGATCCTCTGCTGTAGAAAGATCTTCTGCTGTAAATAGATCCTTTGCTGTAGATAGATCCTCTGCTGTTGACAGATCTTTTGCTGTAGAAAGATCCTTTGGTGTAAATAGATTCTTTGCTGTAGATACATCCCTTACTGTAGATAGAACACTTTGCTGTAGATAGATCATTTGCTGTAGATAGATCCCTTACTGTAGATAGAACACTTTGCTGAAGATAGATCATTTGCTGTAGATAGATCCTTTGCTGCAGATAGATCCCTTATTGTTGATAGATCCTTTGCTGTAGATAGATTCTTTGCTGTAGATAGAACTTTTGTTGTAAATAGGTTTTTTGCTATAGATTGATCCTTTGCTGTTGACATATCCTGCGCTGTAGAAAGATCTTTTGGTGTAGACAGATTTTCTGTAGATAGATCCCTTACAGAAAATAGATCACTTTGCTGTATATAGATCCTTTGCTGTAGACAGATCCTATGCTGTATAAAGTTCTGCTGTTTTAAATAGATCCTTTTTTGTAGACAGATCATTGGCTTTAGATAGATCATTTGCTGTTGATAGATCCTTTGCTTAAGATAGATCCTTTGCTGTAGATAGATCCTTTGCAGTAGATAGATCCTTTGCTGTAGATAGAATTTTTTGCTGTAGATAGATCCTTTGCTGTATATCGATCCTTCGCTGCAAATAGATGCTTTGCTGTAGATTGATTCTTTGCTGCAAATAGGTCCCTTACTGTAGATAGGTCCTTTGCTGTAGATAGATCTTTTGCTGTAGTAGTTCCATTGCTGTAGAAAGATTCTCCGCTATAAATAGATCCTTTGCTGTAGATAGATCCTTTGCTGCAGATAGATCCTTTGCTAAAGATAGATCCTTTGCTGTAAATGGATCCTCTGGCTGTATAAAATTCCTTTACTGTAGATATATCCTTTGCTGTAGATTTATCCGCTGCAAAAGATTCCTTACTGTAGATAGATCCATTGCTGTAGATAGATCCTATGCTGTAGATAGATCCTTTGCTGTTGATAGATCATTTGCTGTAGATTGATCCTTCGCTGTAAATAGATCCCTTACTGTAAAAAGGTCCTTTGCTGTAGATAGATCATTTGCTGTAGATAGATCATTTGCTGTAGATAGATCTTTTGCTGTAGTAGTTCCTTTGCTGTAGAAATATTCTCCGCTATAAATTGATCCTTTGCTGTAGATAGATCCTTTGCTGTAGATAGATCCTTTGCTGTAAATGGATGTTTGGCTGTATAGAGTTCCATTACTGTAGATATATCCCTTGCTGTAGATTGACCATTTGCTGTAAATAGATCTTTTGCTGTAGATAGATCCTTTGATGTAGATAGATCACTTATTGTACATAGATCCTTTGCTGTAGATAGATCTTATGCTGTAGAAAGAACCTTTGCTGAAGATAGATCATTTGCTGTAGATTGATCCTTTGCTGTAGATAGATCCTTCGTTGTAGATAGATCCGTTTCTGTAGATAGATTCTTTGCTGAAGATAGTTTCTTTTCTCTAGATAGATTCTTTGCAGTAGATGTATCCTATGCAGTAGATAGATCCTTTACTGTACATAGATCCTATGCTGTATAAAGATCCTCTGCTGAAGATAGATCCTTTGTTGTAGATAAATTCTTTGCTGCAGATAGATCCCTTATTGTAGATAGATCTTTTGCTGTAGATAGCTCCTTTACTGTAAATAGATCCTTTGCTGCAGATAAATCCCTTGCTGTGGATTGATCATACGATGTCGATAGATCCTTTACTGTAGATAGGTCCTTTGCTGTAGATAGATCCTTTACTGTAGATAGATCCATTGCTGTAGATGGATCCTTATATGTAGATAGATCCTTTTCTGTAGATAGATCCTTTTCTGTAGATAGATCTTTTATTGTAAATAAAACCGTTGCTGTAGATAGATCCCATACTGTAAATAGATCCTTTGCTGTAGATAGATCCTTTGCTGTAGAAAGATCCTCTGCTGTAGAAAGATCTTCTGCTGTAAATAGATCCTTTGCTGTAGATAGATCCTTTGCTGTTGACAGATATTTCGCTGTAGAAAGATCCTTTGGTGTAGATAGATTTTTTGCTGTAGATAGATCCCTTACTGTAGATAGAACTCTTTGATGTAGATAGATCATTTGCTGTAGATCGATCCCTTACTGTAGATAGATCACTTTGCTGCATAGATAGATCCTTTGCTGAAGATAGATCCTTTGCTGTAGATAGATTCTTTGCTGCAGATAGATCCCTTATTGTTGATAGATCTTTTGCTGTAGATAGCTCCTTTACTATATATAGATCCTTTGCTGTAGACAGATCCTTTCCTGTAGATAGATCCTTTGCTGTAGATATATTTTTTGCTGTTGATTGAACTTTTGTTGTAAATAGATCTTTTGGTATAGATTGATCCTATGCTGTTGACAGATCCTGCGTTGTAGAAAGATCCTTTGGTGAAAACAGATTCTTTGCTGTAGATAGATCCCTTACTGAAGATAGATCACTTTGCTGTAGATAGATCCTTCGCTGTAGATAGATCCTTTGCTGTATAAAGTTCTGCTGTTGTAAATAGATTTTTTGTTGTAGATAGATCATTGGCTTTAGATAGATCCTTTGCTGTAGATAGATCCTTTGATTAAGATAGATCCTTAACTTTAGATTGATCCTATGCTGTAGAGAGATCCTTTGCAGTAGATAAATCCTTGACTGTAGATAGATCCTTTGCTGTAGATAGATCCTTTGCTGTAGATAGATCCTTTGCTGTAGATAGATCCTTTGCTGTAGATAGATTCTTTGCTGAAGATAGTTTCTTTGCTGTAGATAGATTCTTTGCAGCAGATGTATCCTATGCAGTAGATAGATCCATTACTGTACATAGATCCTATGCTGTATAAAGATCCTTTGCTGAAGATAGATCCTTTGCTGTAGATAGATCCTTTGCTGCAGATAGATCCCTCATTGTTGATAGATCTTTTGCTGTAGATAGCTCCTTTACTGTAAATAGATCCTTTGCTGTAGATAGATCCCTTGCTGAGGATTGATCATATGATGTAGATAGATCCTTTGCTGTAAATGGATCCTTTGGCTGTATAAAATTCCTTTACTGTAGATATATCCTTTGCTGTAGATTTATCCGCTGCAAAAGATTCCTTACTGTAGATAGATCCATTGCTGTAGATAGATCCTATGCCGTAGATAGATCCTTTGCTGTTGATAGATCATTTGCTGTAGATTGATCCTTCGCTGTAAATAGATCCCTCACTGTAATAAGGTCCTTTGCTGTAGATAGATCATTTGCTGTAGATAGATCATTTGCTGTAGATAGATCTTTTGCTGTAGTAGTTCCTTTGCTGTAGAAATATTCTCCGCTATAAATTGATCCTTTGCTGTAGATAGATCCTTTGCTGTAGATAGATCCTTTGCTGTAAATGGATGTTTGGCTGTATAGAGTTCCATTACTGTAGATATATCCCTTGCTGTAGATTGACCATTTGCTGTAAATAGATCTTTTGCTGTAGATAGATCCTTTGATGTAGATAGATCACTTATTGTAGATAGATCCTTTGCTGTAGATAGATCTTATGCTGTAGAAAGAACCTTTGCTGAAGATAGATCATTTGCTGTAGATTGATCCTTTGCTGTAGATAGATCCTTCGTTGTAGATAGATCCGTTTCTGTAGATAGATTCTTTGCTGAAGATAGTTTCTTTTCTCTAGATAGATTCTTTGCAGTAGATGTATCCTATGCAGTAGATAGATCCTTTACTGTACATAGATCCTATGCTGTATAAAGATCCTCTGCTGAAGATAGATCCTTTGCTGTAGATAAATTCTTTGCTGCAGATAGATCCCTTATTGTAGATAGATCTTTTGCTGTAGATAGCTCCTTTACTGTAAATAGATCCTTTGCTGCAGATAAATCCCTTGCTGTGGATTGATCATACGATGTCGATAGATCCTTTACTGTAGATAGGTCCTTTGCTGTAGATAGATCCTTTACTGTAGATAGATCCATTGCTGTAGATGGATCCTTATATGTAGATAGATCCTTTGCTGTAGATATATCGTTTGTTCTAGATAGATAATTTGCTTTCGATAGATCTTTTACTGTAGATAGATCCTTTTCTGTAGATAGATCCTTTTCTGTAGATAGATCTTTTATTGTATATAAAACCGTTGCTGTAGATAGATCCCATACTGTAAATAGATCCTTTGCTGTAGATAGATACTTTGCTGTAGAAAGATCCTCTGCTGTAGAAAGATCTTCTGCTGTAAATAGTTCCTTTGCTGTAGATAGATCCTTCGCTGTTGACAGATCTTTCGCTGTAGAAAGATCCTTTGGTGTAGATAGATTTTTTGCTGTAGATAGATCCCTTACTGTAGATAGAACTCTTTGAAGTAGATAGATCATTTGCTGTAGATCGATCCCTTACTGTAGATAGATCACTTTGCTGCATAGATAGATCCTTTGCTGAAGATAGATCCTTTGCTGTAGATAGATTCTTTACTGCAGATAGATTTCTTATTGTTGATAGATCTTTTGCTGTAGATAGCTCCTTTACTATATATAGATCCTTTGCTGTAGACAGATCCTGTCCTGTAGATAGATCCTTTGCTATAGATAGATTTTTTGCTGTAGATTGAACTTTTGTTGTAAATAGATCTTTTGGTATAGATTGATCCTATGCTGTTGACAGATCCTGCGTTGTAGAAGGATCCTTTGATGAAGACAGATTCTTTGCTGTAGATAGATCCCTTACTGAAGATAGATCACTTTGCTGTAGATAGATCCTTCGCTGTAGATAGATCCTTTGCTGTATAAAGTTCTACTGTTGTAAATAGATTTTTTGTTGTAGATAGATCATTGGCTTTAGATAGATCCTTTGCTGTAGATAGATCCTTTGCTGTAGATAGATCCTTTGCTGTAGATAGATTCTTTGCTGAAGATAGTTTCTTTGCTGTAGATAGATTCTTTGCAGCAGATGTATCCTATGCAGTAGATAGATCCATTACTGTACATAGATCCTATGCTGTATAAAGATCCTTTGCTGAAGATAGATCCTTTGCTGTAGATAGATCCCTTGCTGCAGATAGATCCCTCATTGTTGATAGATCTTTTGCTGTAGATAGCTTCTTTACTGTAAATAGATCATTTGCTGTAGATAGATCCCTTGCTGAGGATTGATCATATGATGTAGATAGATCCTTTACTGTAGATAGGTCCTTTGCTGTAGATAGATCCTTTGCTGTAGAGAGATCCTTATCAGTAAATAGATCCTTTACTGTAGATAGATCCTTTGCTGTTGATGGATCCTTATCTGTAGATAAGTCCTTTGCTGTAGATAAATCTTTTGCTTTAGATAGATACTTCGCTGTAGATAGATCCTATGCTGTAGATAGATCCTTTGCTGTAAATAAATAAATAAATCCTGTGCCGTAGATAGATCCCTTGCCGTAGATAGATCATTTGCTGTAGATAGATCCTTTGTAGTAGATAGATCATTTGCTGTAGATAGATCCTTTGTTGTAGATAGATCTTTCGCTGTAGATAGATCCTTTTCTGTAGATAGATCCTTTGCTGTAAATAAATAAATAAATCCTGTGCCGTAGATAGATCCCTTGCCGTAGATAGATCATTTGCTGTAGATAGATCCTTTGTTGTAGATAGATCCTTCGCTGTAGATAGATCCTTTTCTGTTGATAGATCCTTTTCTGTAGATAGATCCTTTACTGTAGATAAAACCTTTGCTGTTGATAGATCCCATACTGTAAATAGATTCTTTGCTGTAGATAGATCATTCGCTGTAGAAAGATCCTCTGCTGTAGAAAGATCTTCTGCTGTAAATAGATCCTTTGCTGTAGATAGATCCTTTGCTGTTGACAGATCTTTCGCTGTAGAAAGATCCTTTGGTGTAGATAGATTCTATGCTGTAGATAGATCCCTTACTGTAGATAGAACACTTTGCTGTAGATAGATCATTTGCTGTAGATAGATCCCTTATTGTTGATAGATCTTTTGCTGTAGATAGCTCCTTTACTGTAAATAGATCCTTTGCTGTAGATAGATCCTTTCCTGTAGATAAATCCTTTGCTCTAGATAGATTTTTTGCTGTTGATAGAACTTTTGTTGTAAATATATCTTTTGCTAAAGATTGATCTTCTGCTGTTGATAGATCCTGTGCTGTAAAAAATCCTTTGGTGTAGACAGATTCTTTGCTGTAGATAGATCTCTTACTGAAGATAGATCACTTTGCTGTAGATAGATCCTTTGCTGTAGATAGATCCATTAGGGTATGAAGATCTGTTGTTGTAAATAGATCCTTTGTTGTAGATAGATCATTGGCTTTAGATAGATATTTTGCTGTAGATAGATCCTTGACTGTAGATAGATCCTTTGCTGTAGATAGATCCTTTGCAGTAGATAAATCCTTGACTGTAGATAGATCCTTTGCTGTAGATAGATCCTTTTCTCTAGATAGATCCTTTGCTGTAGATAGATCCTTTGCTGTAGATAGATTCTTTGCTGAAGATAGATTCTTTGCTGTAGAAAGATTCTTTGCAGTAGATGTATCCTATGCAGAAGATAGATTCATTACTGTACATAGAACTTATGCTGTATAAAGATCCTTTGCTGAAGAGAAATCCTTTGCTGTAGATAGATCCTTTGCTGTAGATAGATCCTTTTGCTGCAGATAGATCCCTCATTGTTGATAGATCATTTGCTGTAGATAGCTCCTTTGCTGTAGGTAGATCCTTTGCTGCAGATAGATCCCTCATTGTTGATAGATCTTTTGCTGTATAAAGATCCTTTGCTGAAGATAGATCCTTTGCTGTAGATAGATCCTTTGCTGCAGATAGATCCCTCATTGTTGATAGATCTTTTGCTGTAGATAGCTCCTTTGCTGTAGATCGATCCTTCGCTGTAAATAGATCCATTGCTGTAGATTGATCCATTGCTACAAAAAGATCCCTTACTGTAGATAGATCCATTGCTGTAGATAGATCCTTTGCTGTAGAAACATCCTCTGCTGTAGGAAGATCTTCTGCTGTAAATAGATCCTTTGCTGTAGATAGATCCTTTGCTGTTGACAGTTCTTTCGCTGTAAAAAGATCCTTTGGTTTAGATAGATTTCTTGCTGTAGATAGATCCCTTACTGTAGATAGAACACTTTGCTGTAGATAGATCATTTGCTGTAGATCGATCTCCTACTGTAGATAGATCACTTTGCTGTAGATAGATCCTTTGCTGAAGATAGATCCTTTGCTGTAGATAGATTCTTTACTGCAGATAGATCCCTTATTGTTGATAGATCTTTTGCTGTAGATAGCTCCTTTACTATATATAGATCCTTTGCTGTAGACAGATCCTTTCCTGTAGATAGATCCTTTGCTGTAGATAGATTTTTTGCTGTAGATTGAACTTTTGTTGTAAATAGATCTTTTGGTATAGATTGATCCTATGCTGTTGACAGATCCTGCGTTGTAGAAAGATCCTTTGATGAAGACAGATTCTTTGCTGTAGATAGATCCCTTACTGAAGATAGATCACTTTGCTGTAGATAGATCCTTCGCTGTAGATAGATCCTTTGCTGTATAAAGTTCCGCTGTTGTAAATAGATTTTTTGTTGTAGATAGATCATTGGCTTTAGATAGATCCTTTGCTGTAGATAGATCCTTTGATTAAGATAGATCCTTAACTTTAGATTGATCCTATGCTGTAGAGAGATCCTTTGCAGTAGATAAATCCTTGACTGTAGATAGATCCTTTGCTGTAGATAGATCCTTTGCTGTAGATAGATCCTTTGCTGTAGATAGATCCTTTGCTGTAGATAGATTCTTTGCTGAAGATAGTTTCTTTGCTGTAGATAGATTCTTTGCAGCAGATGTATCCTATGCAGTAGATAGATCCATTACTGTACATAGATCCTATGCTGTATAAAGATCCTTTGCTGAAGATAGATCCTTTGCTGTAGATAGATCCCTTGCTGCAGATAGATCCCTCATTGTTGATAGATCTTTTGCTGTAGATAGCTCCTTTACTGTAAATAGATCCTTTGCTGTAGATAGATCCCTTGCTGAGGATTGATCATATGATGTAGATAGATCCTTTACTGTAGATAGGTCCTTTGCTGTAGATAGATCCTTTGCTGTAGAGAGATCCTTTTCAGTAGATAGATCCTTTACTGTAGATAGATCCTTTGCTGTTGATGGATCCTTATCTGTAGATAAATCCTTTGCTGTAGATAAATCTTTTGCTTTAGATAGATACTTCGCTGTAGATAGATCCTATGCTGTAGATAGATCCTTTGCTGTAAATAAATAAATAAATCCTGTGCCGTAGATAGATCCCTTGCCGTAGATAGATCATTTGCTGTAGATAGATCCTTTGTAGTAGATAGATCCTTTGCTGCAGATAGATCCCTCATTGTTGATAGATCTTTTGCTGTAGATAGCTCCTTTACTGTGAATAGATCCTTTGCTGTAGATAGATCCCTTGCTGAGGATTGATCATATGATGTAGATAGATCCTTTACTGTAGATAGGTCCTTTGCTGTAGATAGATCTTTTGCTGTAGAGAGATCCTTTTCAGTAGATAGATCC